>APFE031649892.1:45817-83649 GCA_000404065.3 Pinus taeda | reverse complement strand
TATATTCAAAGCACTGGACAGAAATCACATTGCGTTAGCATCCACAGGGACCATCGCAATGCTTTGTTTTAATCTCAATATAAAATTTATATATATATATATATTCCGAGCACTGGGCAGAAATCACATTGCGTCAGCATCCGTAGGGACCATTGCAATGCTGTGTTTTAATTAAACAGTCGGATTCCCCTTGTCCGTACCAGTTCTGAGTGACTGTTCGACGATTAGGGAATTTTACTCCCGCCGTTTACCCAATATATAACCATGTAAAAAAATAATTATTATATCTATTAATAAACTCAAACCAAAACTTTTATTTTTTTAAATTAACCTAAAGTTTAAAAATAGCAATTAATAGAAAGTTGAATTCTTTTAATAAATATGATAGTTTTATTAACTCTCCGTAAGATGTAAACGGTGGCATGAATAGCCTCATGCGGTGAGTGAGCTTATGGTTCACACGACTTTTAATTTCAGCCCAATGTTAATGTAAAATAAAGTTGGTAATACTGCCATTATTTTTCTCTCTACAACCACTTTTCACACTAATATTTATTTGCTAGCAAGAGTAATCTACATTTACTATATTATTTCATCGATTCCTAAATGGGAGTGTGGGAAGATACACAAATATATGAAGAAAGGTAGCTTAGATTGTCTCTAGAATATTGCGCATTGAATCGACGAGAATGAGCGTGTTTCTTGAGATGATGAAATCTTCACAAGGATATGAATATAGAATTGATCACAAGTTATCAGGGCTCTAGGCTACAGGTCGGGTGAATTTTCATTTTATGGAGTTTTTATTTGAGTGGTTTTTTTTTTCCATAGTGAAAGTTATGCACAATGAAATATTATAATATTAAAAGATTTGCAATTTTATTTTATTGTTAGTGTTAGTGTGAGAGTAGTTATTTAAGGAATGACCACTCACAAAATTAGTGTTTTACTTATTTGTTTTAAAATAAATTGTGAGAGACTGACAAAAACTGAAAGTAAAACAATCTCAAAATAATGCAAAGTTAATGCACTTTTACCTAGGAAGATGCTATAGTCCCTCATTGTAATGACTTAAACATTATAAAGACATGGTAAGTTTTTTTTATTACACCGGAGTTATTTACCAGTTATTGAATTAAACCATACTCTATTTATGAGGCAACGCTTCATTTGTTTTAATTTAAGTTATGTGATATTAAAACATATATGTACAGTTTATAATAAGGTTGTGGTTCCCCATTAAAGAGGCACATTGCCTCACTTCTCGGAACCTATCATACTATTATGGTGTAAATGTGAGGGGTATGCTCCTCCACGCGGTGTGATATGTGGCTGTCTTCTATCATTTCCTCGTTCCACGCCTAGACTTCGACTCGACACCTATCCCTGCTCACCTCCATCAATTTGCCTAGGGATAATCTTATGTTGTTGTGGATTTGGGTTGGGTCCAACTATACTACTCCTGCCTTCGACCAAATGGAGAGGCATTTGTACTCGAGGAGTTTTGATGGTTCGGTTTCTCTATAACAGGTTCAGTTTCCCGGTCCTTCATTAGTTCTGCAAGCTGTTGATTAAGCTCCATGATCTTAGCTAGAAGTCCTTCTGAGCGAGGTAATGGTGCACAGTCATTTTATACAGTTTTTGAGTCTAAATCATGGTTTCCTCTGTGAGTTTTACTCCCTCTTGTTTGGTGATGGTCTAACAAGTAAACCTCCTCATCTAGGGGCATCGCCACACTACTCAGTTTAATCAATGGTTAAGGAGAAATGAGGGTGAGCCCCGAGAGGTGAGATTTTTGCTCCTCGGGGCCATATCCCAGTTCTCAAAATTGGCTTAGTTACCTGCGCATATCATTAGCATTATCTTTCTTTTGTTAAATAGGAAGATTACACCCGGATGAAACCTTCAAAGGTCAAGTAGGATTATGCCAACGACTACTCTATTTTCTCTATTTCTTTATGCTTATGTTATACGTATTTTGGATAACAGGGTTTTGGGTTTATGCAGGTAACATGCTGCTCCTACCTGGGTTCATACGGGGTTGATCTGGCACCCTCCCAGATCTTGAGAACTAATATATTTCACTGCTTTGCATAGGTTGGATTCATTCACTGTAATTTACCCAGTTTTCTTGTTAATGTTGATGCCTACGATAAATTGTCTGGCAGAGGTTTTTGGGTTGGAGACTTCTTGGCCTTTAATTCTTTTCTAGATAGACTATGTAAATAGTGACTGTCAAGTCGGTTGTTTGAAAAGTTGATTTGGATGTTTTCCAACTGGTTCAAAAGAGTATTCTGTCTTTAGTTTTTGTAATTTATGTATAAAATTCCTTTGGATCGATGATGTTTAAAGTATTAAGAAGTTGAGGGTTTTATATGCAATTGAGAGTTTCAATCCATTTTGGTTTTGGTCTTTATTGGATGAATTTCATAGAACTTGCACTATACTGAGTAAGGTGTTTGGTTGTAAAACTGTTGGAAATAATACCAAGAGGGGTGTGAATCAGTATTATCTAATCAATAATATTTTATTTTCTCAAAATGATTTATATACGTTACTTCAGTGAAGTGAAGTAGCATGTGCATGCAACTATGATTAGAGAAACTAGCGTACACCCAAAAAACTTGTGATTTAGATAATTTATCATGTGTTGATCTTTAACCAGTGCATCACAACTTATTAAAAAGAGTAGTAAAAACATAATAAACCATCACCCATAGGAAACACACATGAACACCAGGATTTAAGGTGGAAATCCAATGTGGGTGAAAGCCACCTACTGCTATCATCTCTGTCTTCTTTTAATAATAAGAAAATATGTTTATAATAATGTACTGGTGCAGACTCATACTAGTATGCAAGCACCCACCTGCAGAAGGCTACAACCTTCTCTCATTTTCCAACTTCTACTAGAAGGGAGATGCAACCGCCTAGCTCTTGTACTAGCCAATATGATTACTAGTACGTAGGCACCATCCTATAGAAGGCTACGACCTTCTCTCTTCCTCTAGGGACCATGTTTCATAAATTTTCAGACTGGATAGTCCTGCTATACAAAAATACACATGAATGCATCGTTTCATCAAATTTTCATACTGGACCCATAAGAAACTTTGAAACTTAAACTACATCAACCAACAATCAGTTAATCTAAACAATTAGATCATTGTCACCAGAACACTGTGCTGAACCCAAAAACCTGCATCATCATTCATAACTAGATACAACCTCAAAAATCATGCATGAAAATGTATACACTACTTTATTGAACCCAACCTACATGTATATGCTACTTCCTGTAATCAAATTTACGTATACCTCCAAAACTACTGAAACATAAAATTTCTCAATCAAGTCTGTACCAACGAGCAGTCCGCTAGCCATCTACTATCGATTTATAGAGATTTACACATGCAGTAGCAGAGATAACCCTTCTCACTTATACAATCAATCAATCAGATACCAAACTCCTTACGCATTCAATTTTACATTCAGATCTAAGAAGACTTCATTGACAGACAATAGTAAAACAACATAATTGATTAGATAGATAAGTCCAATCTGAAGAAAAAGGCTTTTCTTTTGTATACACTACTTGGAAGAGTAGAACATGCATGTACACGCGCTTTTACTAAGAGGGACCAACATACAGATCTGCAAATATTGGCTCATAACTTTGCTGCAATTCTGGACTTTAGACAAACCCAGATCATGACATTTAAAGAATAAAACATGTGTACATAATCAGACCTAGCCCAACCTATATCAGATCATTCAATGATAAGTCATTTCAAGTCTCATGATCCTGATCCAACATTGAATTCAAGGTGTACATAAATATTTTAGATGAAATCACTAACATAGCCCCTGCAACATAAAATATACTTCAGATAGAAGTATTCCTTAGAAAACCATTCACTTCCACACTTGGCCTTTAGATCTTCTCCTCCTTATATAGTTTTTTTCCTTTCTCAATACCTCAGACCAAAATCACTTAGTGACCCATGGTTTTCTTGGGCAGGATCAAATAGTCATTACTCTGCTCAATATTGTGGGTTAATACCATGGTATTGACCACTGGTATTCTCTACTCTTGATTTTCCAACCTGTATGTGCTTTTCCTCTTGTGAGAGTGTGTGTATACATATACACTCTTTTTGCTTTGTGGACTAGCGTGTATACACTATTTTGACTAAGTGGACCTGCATATACTTATTAAACTCCTTTACTTCAACCTTTTCCTTCAACTTATTTATTCTAATTAGTAGACCTTAGTTCCATCTCCCTATTCTTCTGTACCACTGCTATGTTACCTCTGAATATACCTGTTATACTTTGAGTTGCCTTTTATCAAAACTAAATTGACCTATGAGTGAGTTGCCATCAAGGACAAAATTTGTATCATAATGCCAACAATCTCCCCCTTTAGACTTGATGGAAACCATGACGGTGTTGATTATTGCGAGCTGCAACACCAAAATACTCTCCCCCTTTGACATCAAAGGCAAAAAAGGGGGGACCAACATGGGACCATGGTGGGACCAAGCTACTCTATTCCTTTGATATGCATGATATTGTCTAGCTCCCCTTGAGTACATGCCGAGTATGCAGATATATGATTTAAAAGAATAACATGACTCTATAACTCAACTAAGTGAGTATGACCTCCTTATGAACAAAGACTCATACATACATCAATAACCCAACTAGGTGGGGATATACCAATTGTTTATACATGACATAAATACGAGAATTATTACAACATCCATCCTATCCACAGTGGGGATAAAAAATTACATCATATGTCCAATAGGATTCATTGAAATATAGATCATGATAGAAGAAGTCAAATCACACCCTAGATCTTTACATGACTTATGCACTGAATGATATAAGTATTTGAAGCCATAGTTGAACTCAGGAACCATGATGCCAACAATGTTGAATGTGTGTGAAGGCTAATGCTCCCCCTGAACTTGTGCTATTTGTGCATTGTCAACAAGTCATTCATCAAAGCTTCTTTGTTAGTCAGATAAAAATCAATGAACAAAGCATATCGTTAGATTGTAATCATAAATATCAAGCAAAGCACCCATATCAGAGTTTGCCCCACTATTTTTCTATTAGAAAAACATACACACCCCTTCAGCCATAGAAACCCACGTGTATACACAACCATACTTCATGAAACCCGCGTATAATAACCTTCCTCTGAAAAACTGGATTTAACAATAGGATGATGCAACAACTACTCCCAACTTTTGTCTGAGATATTCAAATGTTTCTTTGGGAAGAGGTTTAGTAAATATATCAACAACCTATTCTTTGGAGGCAACATACTCCAATTTAACCTTTTGTTCAAGCACTTGTTCTCGTAGAAAGTGGTAATTAATGGGTATGTGCTTGGTCTTGGAGTGCATGATTAGATTTTTTGAAATACTGATGGCACTTGTATTATCACATAGAATGGAGATGGGTGGAGTACATGTGATCTGAATGTCTTGCAAAGTTTGCATCATCCAAAGTAGTTGTGTGCAACAAGATACAACAACCACATATTCTGCTTTAGCTGTAGATAAAGCAATCGAACTTTGTTTCTTTCCGAACCAAGACACTAACTCTTAGAACCCATATAGAATGCACCTCCACTAGTGCTCTTTCGATCATCAACACTTCCTTCCCAATCTACATCTGTATATGCATGAAGAGTAAGGTTTGTATCTTTAGGATACCATAGTCCAAAGTCCTGAGTTCCTTGAAGATATTTGAAGATTCTTTTGACTTCCTAGAGATGTAATTCCTTTGGATTTGCTTGGATCCTTCCAACAATTCCTACTACATGCATGATGTCAGGTTTGGTACCTATTAGATAAAGAAGACTTCCAATCATAGATCTGTAAGTTGGTTGGTTTACTGCTGGTGATTCATCGTTATAAATGAGACTGCATCCTATTACCATTGGAGTACATACTGGTTTGGAATGTTCCATCCCATACTTCTTCAAGATCTTCTTGAGATATTTGGTTTGTGAAAGAAAGATGCCATCTTTTGTTTGTTGTAATTTTTCCAATAACGTTTTTATTATGAGGTCTGGGAACTAATTCCCAAGTATCATTCTTTTCAATTTCGAATAATTCTTCATCCATGGCCTTGACCCAACATTCATCTTTGCATGCTTCATTTACATTTAGAGGTTCTATGGAAAGTAGTATTGCTAGATAAATTGAGGTCCTTGTAAGAGTTCTTGTTTCTACTCCAGACCCTTTTTCTCCTAGAATTTGAGATTCTAGATGGTTCTTCTAAACATACATGTATGGAGTCTTTTGCTTGTCTATTGTATCTTCTTCTAGTGATTCATTAGTTTCTTCTTCAATATCATTTTGATTTGATGTGGGAAAGCATTCCCCATATTCCTCATTGTCATGTTCCTTTGTTGATTTCATTTGTTCTAGATTTCTGCATGCTTCATCAACTACAACATCAATGCTTTCAAAAATTTTCCAAAGTATTTTATTATATCATTTGTATCGATTACTTTTGGATGAATAACCAAGAAGAATACCTTCTTCTGCTCTGGGTTCAAACTTACCAAGTGTTTCATTAGTCCTTTTGATAAAACATTTTCTTCCAAAAACTGTAAAGTGTTTTACCATATTAAAGTTCATATGGAGTTTGATTTCTATTTACTCGAACATTCACTTTGTTGAGAATAGTCATGGCAGTAAATGCAGCTTCACCCCAGAAGGTTGCAGGAGTTCCAGATTCATCTAGCATAGCTCGAGTCCTTTGTTGAACTTTTCTATTCATCCTTTCTACCACACCATTTTCCAGAGGAGTTCTTGCAGTGGTAAATTCCCTTTTTATTCCATGTTGTTCAAAAAAGTCAGAATTCATCTGATATGAAGTCTCCCCCTTGATCAGATCTGAGACATTTGATTTTTCGATCTGATTCATTTTCTACTAAAGATTTGAAGGCTTTAAACTTTTCAAACGCTTCATCTTTATACTTTAGAAGGCCTATCCAACACATCCTGGAAAAATCTTCAATAAACAAAATAAAGTATTCTTCTCCTCGAGGAGACTTTTTCCTTGTTGGTCCACATAAATCAGTATGGATTAATTCAAGAGGCTTACTTGCTAACCCTTCTTTTTCGATGAAGTGAACTTTGGTTTTATTACCGATTTGACATGGTTTTCATATGGTATTTTTGTGTTTAACTTATTTGGAGGTGCAGTCAGTTGGATGAGTAAGAAACAATCTGTAGTGGCACTATCAACTACAGAGGTAGAATACATGGCAACCACTCATGCAAGCAAGTAAGCAGTATGGTTGCAGAGATTGTGTTCAAGTATGGGGTGAGTACAGGGAGATATAAGGATATACTATGATAGCCAAAGTGCAATTTTCTTGGAAAAGAACCCTACTTACCATTCAAAGACAAAGCACATTTATGTTCAGTATCACTTTGTGAGGGATATGATAGAAGAAAAAAAGGTGTTGTTGGTATAGGTGGACACTTTGAAGAATACTGCAGATGCATTGACAAAATTTGTGAGCTCTGAGAAGTTCTCTTGGTGTAGTGAAACAATGGGTGTTGTAGGGATGGATAAATGACTAAGCTCTCTTATGGCCACTTGTGGAAAGAAAACAACAAGTGGGAGAATGTTGGGTTGTGTTATATTCTTTCCACAATTAGCCTCCCTAATTAACCGAGGGGTTATGGGGAGGCAGAGTCCCCCCTTCGTTGTGCTGATTGCACAATGGGGGGGCCATAGGGGGTTTGAGGGGTGTGGGTAGCCCCCCTCTACGAGGTTTGGGGTAGCGCTTCAAGGATTTTTTTTTTTTGTACCCTATATTAGGTTGGGCAGACCTACCTATGATTTTGTGCATGGTTTTTGCACATGGTTTTGGAACCGATGGTTTTTGAGTCCATGGTATTGGATTCTCTAGTATGGATATATATGTATTATAACATATGAAAGGAATATAATGAAAAATCAATTTGGTTGTCCTAGTTTTGGAGTCCAAGGGAAAATATCTGTGTATATGTGTTTTATGTGTTATGCTCTCACATTGTTTATTTTCTTTGTTTTATAATTTGTATGTAGGTAACTTCTGTATGGGGTTAAAACCTACATTTGGTATTAGAGGTGTTTTGACTTCAAGGGGATGCTTTTGTTGCTGAGGGGTTTTTCTCAGGCCTATGGTAGACCCTGTTTAGTGGGGGATCTGTAGGATTGATTCTGGTGGTGAAAGAAGATGGTGAGTAATGGAAAGATAGAGATTGAGAAATTTAATAGTTAGAGTTTTGATTTCTCGAAACTCAAGATGGACGATCCGTTGGTGGATAAAGATCAGTGGATCACAGTAGATCTAGGTACTAAAACAATGAGAGTGTCCGATGAAGAATGGAAGAAGTTGGATCGGAAGGAAAAGAGCACAATACAATTGTGTGTCTCAGATTCAATATTTCTAAATGTATTAGGGGAAGCTACGACAAAGGCTTTGTGGGACAAGTTAGGGACTTTGTATCAATCTAAGTCTTTGGTGAATAAATTGTTCCTACGAAAAAAAAGTTGTATAACCTCAGGATGAAAGATGGAGACTCAGTGATAGATCATCTTGATGCATTTAATGTTGTGGTTAGTTAGTTATTATCTATTGATATTAAAATTTCTGATGAAGATAAGTGCATTAGTTTGTTGTTTTCTCTACCAGATTCTTGGGATAGTCTGGTTATTGCAATAGGTAGAAATACAACTGCCTTGCAGTTTGATGAAATAGTCTCATCCTTGCTGACGGAGGTGATGAGACGGAAAAATATGGAGAGCCAGAATGGTGACTCCTTTTATGTACGAGAACGGTCCCAGAATAGAAACAAAAATAAGTCATCGAGTGGGAGATCTAAAACTAGATGGAGATCTAAATCTCCAGGAAAACCTGTAAAGGTGGTGTGCTAAAAATGCAGAAAGGAAGGGCACTACAAAAGAGATTATAAATCTAAATCTTCTGTCAAAGGAAAGGGATCTAATCATGCTCCTTCTGTAGAGGCAAGAACCACCTTAGATGAAAGTGGGGATGTATACTTGGCTTCTTCGGGTGCACATGTAGATCATAAGGCATGATTGATTGACTTAGTTGCATCCTTTCACTTCACTCCACATAGAGAGTGGTTCTGCGAGTATGAGAAATATGATGGTGGTGATGTCTTCTTGGGGGATGACAAGAAGGCTAGAATTGTTGGTCATGGAAAATTCAAGTTGAAGTTGAAATGTGGAAGGATTAGAACACTTCAGGGAATTCTGCATATTCCTGCATTAGCCAGAAATCTTGTTTCTGTAAGAAAGCTAGATGATACAGGTGTAAAAACAGTGTTCGATAAATATACCTACAATATGGTTCGTGGAGCACTGGTATTGATGTGTGGAGTTCATATTGGAATTATGTACAAGCTGCAAGGTAACACTGTTGTTTATGGGTGCAACAATTATGTGGTTCCTGAAAGTGGAGCAAAAAATCTAGTGGTCTTTGGAGAAGATACCTTGCTATGGCATCAAAGGCTTAGACATATTGGAGAAGAGGGCCTTCAAATACTTAATGGTAAAGGTAAGATAGAAGGTATGAATAACAACTCTTTGGATTTTGATTTGTGTGAAAATTGTGTATATGGGAAGTAGAATCAGGTGAGTTTCCCCTCTGGTGGTAAGGGGGCGAAACAGATATTAGACCTTATGCACAGTCATGTGTTTGGACATGTGAACGTTCCATCACTAGGTAAGTCTATGTACTATGTATCATTTATAGATGACTTATCAAGGAATACATAGATATATTTCCTCAAAAAGAAATTTGAAGTCTTTGACAAGTTTAAAGAATTTAAGGCTCTGGTGGAAAACCAGACAGAGAAAAAGATAAAGGTGTTAAGGATAGATAACAATGGAGAATTTTGCAGCAAGGAATTTGAAGAATTCTGTAAGAAGTGTGGTATAGCACAGCATAAGACTACTCCATACACACCTGAGTAAAATGGAGTTGTAGAAAGAATGAACAAGGCATTGACGGAAAGGGCAAGAAGAATGCTCAATGGTGTCAGGTTAGGACATGAATTCTGGGCAGAGGTGGTGGAGATAGCATGTTACCTGGTCAACAAATCACCTTCATCAGTGTTGAAGGATAAGACTCCGTAAGAGGTATGGACTAGTAAGAAACCCTCTCTTTCACATCTGAGAGTATTTGGATGTGATGCATATATACATGTTCCAAAAGAGAAAAGAAAAAAGTTGGATAGTAAATCTGAAAAGTGCATCTTTATTGGGTATAAGGATGGTTTAAAGAGTTATAAGCTTTGGAACCCAGTAACAAGGAAGGTTGTGTACAACTGAGATGTGGTGTTCAAAGAAGTTAAACATGTTATTAAACATGAAATCCCATCAAAGGAACCTGAGAAGATAGAGTTTGAGCTAAAGGAGGAAGAATCAGACTCTATAGTAGAAGAGTAATCAGAAGATGAAGAGCCACAAACTCTGGTTGTGAGAATATCAATTCAAAAAAGAAGGTAGTCAGAAAGGTATAGTCCATTTACTTTTCGTTCAAATTTTTCTTTATCTACTACTGATGATGATCCCATAATTGTGAAGGAAGCAGTAGATTCAGAGGATGGAAAACTCTAGAAAGAGGCCATGGTTTATGAAATGGCATCTTTGCACAAAAATGAGGCTTGAGATCTGGTGGAGTTTTCAGCTAGAAGGAAACCCATTGGTAGCAAATGGGTGTTCAAGAAGAAGACAAATCCAAAAGGAAAGGTGGAGAAATACAAAGCTCGGTTAGTAGAGAAAGGTTATTCCTAGGTGCCAAGAATTGAGTTTGGTAGTATTTTTTCCCTTGTTTCCATGGTAGCTTCTACTAGATTACTTTTATCTGTTGCTGTTGCTTTTGATTTTGAGGTAGAACAGATGGATGTGAAGACAACATTTCTTCATGGGGATCTGGAAGATGGTATCTACATGAAGCAACTTGAAGGCTTTGTGGTGAGGGTTAATAAAGAATTGGTATGTAAGTTAAAGAAGTCTCTGTATGGGTTAAAATAGTCACAAAGGATGTGGTATCATAAATTTGATACATTTATATGAGGAGTTGGCTTCACCAGAAGCAAGGAAGATCACTGCGTGTATTTTAAATTAATTGGTGACCATGTGATTTATCTGGTCTTGTATGTGGATGATATGTTGCTGTTTGGAAATGACAAAGAAATTATCCTGGATTTGAAGACCCAATTGTCCTCCAAATTCAACATGAAATATCTTGGTGCTGCAAACTATATTTTGGGCATGGAAATTAAAAGAGATCAGGCAAAGAGGAAGCTCTGGTTAAACCAAAGGAAGTATGTCAATACAATATTGCAGAGGTTTAATATGTAGGATAGTAAACCGGTGAAGGTTCATGTTCCTGTTGGTGTTAAGTTATCTGTTGAACAGTATCCCAAGACAAAAAAAGAGGAAGTAGACATATCCCATGTTGCATATGCAAGTGCAGTCAGTAGCGTGATGTATGCAATGGTATATACTAAACTAAACATTGCACATGTAGTGGGAGTATTGAGTAGGTTTATGTCAAAACTAGGGAAGGAGCACTGGACAACAATGAAGTGGGTTTTCAAGTGTTTGTGTGGCACTAGTTATTATGGTTTGTGCTACCAAGGAAGACTAGAATTGGAAAAAGTTTTGGATATTCATGGCTTTTTTTATGCAAACTAGGTTGGAGATTTGGATCAGAGAAGATCTACAATTGGGTATGTGTTTAATCTATTTGGAGGTGCAGTCAGTTGGATGAGTAAGAAACAATCTGTCATGGCACTATCAACTACAGAGGTAGAACACATGGAAACCACTCATGCAAGCAAGGAAGCAGTTTGGTTGAAGAGATTGTGTTCAAGTATGGGGTTAGCACACAGAGCTATAAGTATAGACTCTGACAACCATAGTGCAATTTTCTTGGCAAAGAACCTGGTTTAACATTCAAGACAAAGCACATTGATGTTTAATATCACTTTGTGAGGGATATGATAGAAGACAAAAAGGTGTTGCTGGTAAATATGGACACTTTGAAGAATACTTTAGATGCATTGACAAAATCTATGAGCTCTGGGAGTTCTCTTGGTGTAGAGAAACAATGGTCATTGCAGGGCTAGATAAATGACTAAGATCTCCTATGCCCCCTATGGAAAGAAAACATCAGGGGTTTTGCCTCTGCAAAAGGAGCATCATTATATCCCTTTCCTTTGTCAGGAGCTTTAGATTTACAGTCCCTTTCGTAGTGCCCTTTCTTTCTGCATTTCCAGCACACCACCTTTACAGGTTTTCTTAGAGATTTAGATCTCCCTCTAGATTTATATCTCCCACTCGATGACTTATTTTGTTTCTATTCTGGGATCGTCCTCATATAGACAAGGCATCACCATTTTGGCTCTCCATATTTTTCTGCTTCATCTCCTCCATTAGAAAGGATGAGACTATTTCATCAAACTACAAGGCAGATGCATGACTACCTATTGCAATAACCAGACTATCCCATGAATCTAGTAGAGAATGCAACAAACTAATGCACTTATCTTCATCTGAAGTTTTAATATTAGTAGACAATAACTAACTTACCACAGTATTAAATGCATTCAGATTCTCTGTCACTGAGTCTCCATCTTTCATCATCAGGTTATACAACTTTTTTCGTAGGAACATTTTATTCACTAGGGACTTAGATTTGTACAAAGTCCCTAACTTGCCCCACAAAGCCTTCATTGTAGCTTCCCCTGATACATTTAGAAATACTGAATCTGAGACACATAATCATATTGTGCTATTTACCTTCCGATCCAACTTCTTCCATCCTTCATTAGACAATTCTGTTGGTTTAGTACTTGGATCTACCACAATTCACTGATCTTTTTCCACCAACAAATCCTCCATCTTGAGTTTCCATAACTCAAAACTATGACCATTAAATTTCTCGATCTCTACTTTCCACTACTCACCATCTTCTTTCACCACTAGAATATATCCCACAGATCTCCCACTAAACAAGGTCTACCACAAGCCTGAGTGAAACCCCTCAGCAACAAAGGCATCCCCTTGAAGCCAAAAAACCTCTAATACCAAATGTAGGTTTTAACCCCATATAGAAATTACCTACATATGAATTCTATAACACAAAAAATAAACAATGTGAGAGCATAACACATAAAACACATATACACAGAGATTTTCCCTTGGATCACAAAATTGGGACTACCAGATTGATTTTTCATTATATTCGTTTCATATGTTACAATACATATATATACATGTCGAAGAATCCAATAACATGGACTGAAAAACCATCGCATCCAAAACCATATGTGAAAGCCATGCACAAAACCATAGGTAGGTCTGCCCAACCTAATATATGGTCCAAAAAAAAAAGAATCCACGAGGCACTGCTTTAGACCCCATAGAGGGGGGCTAGCCACCCCCTTCAAAGCCCCTAGACAAGGGGGTTTCCACCCCCCCGTGAACCCCCCGCTGCGTAATCGGCACGACACCCCCCAATTAACTAGGGAGGCTAGTCTTAGAAAGAATATAACACAATCCAACAATTTTCTGGGATACTGATATCTGGAAGATCACGCACTGCCTTGAGCCTGCATGCTTTTCTTATTTGAGAAAAGCTTAGATGTCCCAATCTTCTATGCCACAACCAGTTTTCATCTGTTTTGCTCAGATAAAAGTGTTGTTGTCCTACTTTGAGTATGTATAAGTTGTTTGGAGTTCTTGTACTTTTGATCACGGTTTTTCCTGTATTAAGTTAATGAATGACACATCCATTTAATCAAAACACCACTTCATTTCCTTGATCACACATTTGATTGACACTCAATAGGTTTTTCTTTAAACCATTTGCATACATGACATTTCCAGCTTTAACCTTTTCTTTCAAGAAAATAGAACCTTTACCTTTAATGGCAGCTAGTGTGTCATTTCCAAATGAGACATTTTTTTCCTTTTCTAAAACATTATATGAATGAAGTTTCTCTTTATCACCTATCATGTGTTTGGAGCATACACTATCGATGTACCACTGATTTTCTTGTCCTTCTGCATACAAAGCTATATCACATCTTTCTGATTGAGATTCCTTCTCCATATCATGGGATTTAATGGTGTTTGCTCCTTTTGAAGTGTTGGCCAAAATTTTCTCCTGCATTTCGATTCTTCATGACCAAAGTTGTCACAAATCGATCATTCTATTTCATTTTCAAGAGGAGAAAAGTTATTACAGGAAATTTTCTTGATTCCTGTTAAATCCCTTTGATTTCGTGCTTCTCTACTCATGATGGTTTCATAAGCAACACATTGAGTAGCCTTATGCCAAAAGTTATGACATGAAAAACACCGCCGATCAAAGAAGTTTCTAGAATCTTTTGTCATTGTTTACTTGTTGGTTGCGGATTCTACCGATATTCATCCTTGGAGTAAATTGATTACGATTTACCTAATGAGTAATTTTAGGCCTTTTAATGATTGACACACTATTCACCGGTCTTTGCTGCATTAAGATAGGTTCTGGTGGAGGTTGACGACTTCTGTGATTGAGATGATACTTCAGTATATCCAAGACCTCTCTTTATCAAAGGAGAACATTTAACTTTGATGATTTCATTTAAATTTTCAAATCCTTTAGCAAATCTAAGATTAAGAGATTTTGTTTTCTCAAGATCTTTTCTTAGACCCACAATTTCACATTCTAGATTTTCATTGTGTGTTTCTCTTTCAGCAAGTTGGTGTGTTAAAGTATCTATGATCATATTCTTTTCTTCTAAATAGATTTTGAGTTTAGAGATTTCTTCTAGAAAATCTTCATCTTCTAGTGCATCCAAAAAATCATCATTGTCATAGGCCATGAGTAGTCTACAATCTTGTTCAGTATCATCTTAATCACTATTAGATAAACTATCACTATCTTCATGGGTATAGTAACACCTTTTATTCACAACCTATTTTCTATTTCCTTTATCATATTCCTTTCCCTTTTCATATTTATTTTTATGAAGAAATTTGGTAGCATAGTGGCCAGCTCTACCACAAGCAAAGCATTTGAAAGATAGCTTACATTTGAATCTTCTAGAACTTCGTTGAAGCTTCTTGACAAAATTTACCTCATCCTCTTCTTTTGAAATGTGCCTTGAATCATTGTGCTCCTCCTTTTCTTTTCCCCTTGTTGATGACTTAAAAGTGGCTTCTCTCATATCCAATGGACCTCATTTTCTCATTTCAAAGGTAGTTAGGATTCCATGGAGTTAAGTCACTGTAATAGTTTGAAGATCTTGTTTTTCCTCTGTGGCAGACACTTTTGACTCAAATTTAGAAGACAAAGATCTCAAAATTTTCTCTAGTAACATAAATTCCTTTATATATTCACCCAGATTCTTCATATAATTAACAATCTCATCCATACGTAAGAAGTAACTAGAAACACTCTCATCACTATGAATCTTAAGAGTTTCATATTGAATTCTGAGAGTTTGAACTTAGCACATTTTACCTGAGAGCCTCCTTTGTAGCTTTGAATGATTCTGTCCCATATTTCTTTAGTTGTCTTGAGCTGCATGACTTTGGCAAATTCTGATCTTGATAGACTTACCAATAATGTGTTGACAACTTTGGCATTGGTTTTGTATAACTTCTTACCTGTAGAATCTATAGGAATTGTTGTTGGAAATTGAGATCTTCCTTCTACAATTTCCCAAACATTCGATCAAAGCAATTGTAGATAGGCTCTAGTTCTTATTTTCTAATATACTAATTTTCTCCCATTAAAGATTGGTGGTCTGATGGATCCCATGCCTTCGTGATTATTCATCTTGAAAGATCTTCGTTCAAGCGATCAATCTTCTTTAGAAGGACCTGCTCTGATACCAATTGTAGGAAATAATACTGAGAGGGGGGTGAATTAGTATTATCTGATCAATAATTTTTTCTTTTCTCAAACATATTTATATACGCTAGTTTTATGAAGTGAACTAGCATGTACATGCAACTATGATTAGAAAAACCAGTGTATACCCATAAAACTTGTGATTTAAACAATTTATCATGTGTTGATCTTTAACCAATGCATCAGTAACTTATCAAATAGAGCATTAAAAATATAATAAACCATCACACACAAGCAACACACATGAACACCAAGATTTAAGGTGGAAACCCAATGTGGGTGAAAACCACCTGTTGCTATCGTCTCTGTCTTCTTTTAATAATGAGAAAATCTATTTACAATATTGTAATGATGTAGACTCATAGTACTACACAAGAACCCACCTGTAGAAGGCTACAATCTTCTCTCATTTTCCAGCTTCTATTGGAAGTGAGTTGTATCCCCCTAGCTCTTGTACTAGCCAATGTGATTACTAGTATGTAGGCATCAGCCTACAGAAGGCTATGACCTTCTCTCTTCCTCTAGGGACCACGTTTCATAAATTTTCAGACTGCATACTCGTGGTACACAAAAATACACATGAAGGCCTATTTTCATCAAATTTTCATGTTGGACCCATCAGAAAATTTGAAACGTAAACTGCATCAACCAACAATATGTTAATCTGAACAATCAGATCACTATCACCAGAACACTGTGCTGAACCTGGAAACCTGCATCATCATTCAGAACCAGCCGCAACCTAAAAGATCATGCACCAGAATGTATACACTACTTTACTAAACCCAACCTACGTGTATATGCTACTTCCTGTAATCAAACCTCCGTATACCTCCCAAACTACTGAAACATAAAATTTTTGAAACAAGTCTATACCAATCAGAAGTATGCTGACCATCTATTATCTATTTACAAATATTTACATAGGCAGTAGCAGAGATCACTCTTCTCACTTATAAAATCAATCAATCAGATACCAAACTCCTTATGCATTCAATTTTACATTCAGATCTAAGAATACTTCATTGACAGGCATAAGCAAAACAACAGAAGTGATCAGATAGATTAGTCATATTTGAAGAAAAACGTTTTTCTTTTGTATACGCTACTTGGAAGAGTAGAATCTACATGTATAGGTGCTTTTACCAAGATGAACCAATGTACAAATATGCAAATATTGGCTCATAACTTTGCTACAATTGTAGACTTTAGACAAACCCAAGTCATGACATTTGAAAAATAAAAAGGTGTACATAATTATATCTAGCCCAACCTATATCATACCATTCAATGATGAGTCATTTTAGGTCTCATGATCCTGATCCAACATTGAATTCAAGGTGTACATAAATATTTCAGATCAAATCACTAACATAGCTAGTGCAACATAAAATAAACTTCAGGTAGAAATATTCCTTAGAAACACATTCACTTCCACACTTGGCCTCATGATCTTCTCTTCCTTATATAGTTTTTGGCCTTTCTCAATACCTCAGACCAAAACCACTTAGTGACCCGTGGTATTCTTGGGCAGGATCAAATAGTCATTACTCCACTCAATATTGTGGGCTAATACCATGGTATTGACCCCTGATATTCTCTACTCTTGATTTTCCAACCTATATCGGCTTTTCCTCTTGTGAGAGTGTGTGTATACGTATACACTCTTTTTGTTTTTTGGATCAGCGTGTATACACTATTTTGAATAAGTTGACCTGAATATACTTATTAGAACTCTTTACTTCAACCTTTTCCTTTAACTTCTTTATTATGATTAGTAGACCTGAGTTCCATCTTCTTGTTCTTCTGTACCACTACCCTATTACCTCTGAATATACCTATTATATTGTGAGTTTCCTTTTATCAAAACTAAAATGACCTATGAGTGAGTTGCTATCAAGGAAAACACTTTTATCATAATTCCAACAACCTGAGAATTAATATACTACACTGCTTTGCATAGGTTGGATTCATTCATTGTAATTTACCTAGTTTGCTTGTTAAGGTTGACGCCTACGAGAAAATGTTTGGCAGAGGTTTTTTGGGTCGGAGACTTCTTGGCCTTTAATTATTTTGTGATAGACTATGTAAATAGTGTCTATAAACTCGATTGTTTGCAAAGTTGATTTGGATGTTTTCTAGTTGGTTCGAAAGATTGTTCCGTCTTCAGTTTTTGTATAAAATTCCTTTGGATCAATGATGTTTAAAGTAATTAGAAGTTGAGGGTTTTATATGAAATCAAGGGTTTCGATCCCTTTTGGTTTCGATCTTTATTGGATGAATGCCATAGAATTTTCATTTTGTTGAGTAAGGTGTTTGGTTGTAAAACTTGATTATGATACTGCATATACATATATATTTTCATTACCTTCCGAAGGTTTTTCACTGTTTCATATTATTAATACTGTTATTGATATTTTGTTGATACTGTTCCATATTTATTATTTTGAAAATATGTTGATATATGTGTGGTTTTTAATAGTTCTTTTGTTGCTCACTTACATTGTGGTTTATACTTCGAGCTATTTTGTAATACCCATAAGTGGGTGGAGTTGTTGTTTTCTCAAATTCCAAGGATTTAAATGACCCTCTATGATAGAGAGAGAGAGTTACTCTGCTTGGTAGATCCCACCAGCCATATTGAGAATGGTTTGCAACTCATTTTGTTTTCATTTGTACAATATAGAACAAGATTGTAGGAGTTGATTGATCTTTTGGACTCCATCGATTTCTAGTTTTACAATTTCATGGGATATTTACACTTGTTTATGCACTGTGAATTCCTTTCGATTTCCTATTATGAGTATTGGATTGATTTACATGTTTAATAAAGGAATTCTATACTTGTGCACATTCTATTATGAGTTTAGGCATTATTTTCATGCTATGTAATGAGCTATCATGATACTGTGAGAAAACATTTATTCTGTTATTCTATGATCATCCTTGCTTAAATAAAAGAGACTACATTAATTATCTTCTTTAAATTATCAGTGGAACTTCAACAAATATCTAGAAAGTCTCTCCTCCCATGAGCACTTTCACTATTTTTTCACTGGAATAATTCCCAATTATAGTCAGTGCCTTGGGTGTCAAGACTTGACTGTTCAGCCTCAAGTCCTACACTTAATTTGACTGTTAATGAGTAACTTCTCACTGGTCACTTTTCTCCCATCTCTAGGATAGTTCCCCTAATCCTTCATCCTTTCCCCCTATATTTCTCTTTCCAGGGCAGAGGTATAATTGTTTCTTACAGTTGTAGCAAAAAAATTTGTTTTAATTAATCATGTCTCAATTCCTAATCAATCGTAATTAGGGAACAACTTGTTATCTAGGTTTCCAGCCTAGTAATAACATAACATAAAATAAATGTAGTAAATCATAAAACTAAATTAAATAACCACAATAATTCTTCCAAGAAGCTTGGGGTGTTACATCTTCCCCCCCCATGTGAGGAACACTGTCTTTGGTGTTGTTTCTAGTCTAAGCAAATAAATTTTGATAAGCTTCCCACATAAATTCTTCCTCTTCCCAGGTTGCATAATCCAAGCCAAATTACTTCCATTGTGCTTTAACCTGGGTGATGTCTCAACTCCGCAAGATGGTTTCTCTTTGATCGAGAATACAAAGAGGTTCTGCTAGAAACTCTCCTTCTGGTTCAACCTGCACATACAATATTCACAGTCATATTCCCTCAAAATGGCTGATAAAAATATATATGATCCCTTAACTTGTTACTTGAATACTTTCCTAGTTTATTATATGCTGTGGGTTGTACACATATTTATTTAACAACGAAAAATGAAAAAAACTGTGGACCTAAATGTGGCTTGGTAACGCAAGTTTATAGGCTATTGGTCCAATTCGTTCCAAAACTTGAAAAGGTCCACAGTATCGGGGTGCTAATTTAGCACAACCCCTCCATTATAAGGAACTTTTTCAGGGATTTACCTTTAGGTAAACATGATCTCCCGGCTGAAATTCTATGTACGTCACTTTTTTATCTGTATACATTTTCTACCTATCCTAGGTAGCCCTTAGATTCTATCGAACTTTCTTAACAACTTCCTCCATTTTCATTAACATGTCGGGACCCAATGCTAGCTTATTAATAGGGTTATTCTAGTCCATGGGTACCCTGCACTTTCTTCCATATAACACCTCAAAGGGGCTCATGCCCAATGATTCGTGATGTCCATTATTATATGAAAACTCCATGAGGTGGAGGTAATCCTCCCACTTATGTGGTTGTTGCACTACAAACACGCATAGCATGTCTTCTAGTACTTGACTCACCCATTCAGTTTGTTCATCTGTTTGGGGATGGTAAGTTGTACTAAATTTCATCTAGGTACCCAATCTTGAAAAGAGGGCATTCCAAAATGTGGATGTAAATTTCACATCTCTGGCTAAAATTACCACCATGGGTATACCTTGCAGTAAAACGATTTCCTTCATAAATATGTCTGTGATTTCCACAATTTTGTATGTGGATTTCACAGGTACAAAATGTGTGGTTTTGCTCAATTTGTCTACTACTACCATAATTGAGTTATGTTGTTTCCTGATGCGGGGTAAACCTATGATGAAGTCTAATGATAATATCTCCCATTTCCATTCCGGAATGGGTAGTGGTTGTAACAAATCAACAGGATACTGATGTTCTTCCTTAACCAACTGACACTCCAAACATTTAGATAAATACTTCGTGAAATCCTTCATTAATATGGGCCAAAAATAACCTTTCTTGGTAGCTGCTAATAATTTCTGGTAACCTGGGTGGCCTGCATAAGGTTTTCAAAGAAACTCATCCATTATTAATTGTTTTAAAACACTTTCATTAGGAACAAACATTCTATTTTTGAAAGTAAGAATGTCATCTAGACTTATGTCAAAATATGATTTTTCTCCTCTTGCCAAAGCTTCTTTTGTTTTTTGCCAAGGAAAAGTATATTATGGATCCTTTACCAATGCCTCCTTTATAATTTCTGGAATGTTTGAATGTGCTTGACTGATCTGAACCTCATAGATGAAATGTACCTTCCTACTTAGTGCATCAACCACCCAATTTCCCTTCCCTTTTAGATGCTTCATGTCAAAGTTGAACTCACTATAAAAATTCTTTCCATCTAGCCTGTCAGGCATTTAGGCTAGATTCGTTGAAGAAATTGGTAAGGCTGCTATGATTTGTTAATAGTATAAATTTCTTTCCTAGCAGGTAGTGTCACCACATTTTGAGTGTATGCACTACCGCTATTAATTCAAGGTCATAAGTAGAGTATCTCTACTCATATTCCTTAAATTTCCATGATTTGTAAGAAATAACTTTACCTTCTTGTGTCAACACTCTGCCAACACCTTCTTTACATGCATATGTGCAAAACATAAAGGAATTTTCTAGATCTACCAATTTTATCATGGGTGCAGTGGTAAGTAGGTGTTTTAATCTTTCAAATCTTTTTTGGCATTCGAATATCAATTGAAAGGTGTGTCCCTTTTTCTGTAAGGAATTCATTGGACAATCAATTTTTGAAAACCCTCCAATGAACCGATGGTAGTACCTGGCGAAACCCAGGAAGGATCTAATATCAACGACGTTCTTTGGAGTGGTCCATTGCATAATGGTTTTGATCTTCTCCGGTTCTACCACTATCCCTTCTGCTGATATAACGTGTTCCAAGTATTGGATATGATCTTTGAAAAAGTCACATTTGCTAAATTTAGCATATAACTAGTTCTCCCTTAAAGTTTGTAGTACAATTATAAAATGTTCTATGTGTTCCTCCTAATTTTTAGAATATATCAAAATGTTGTCAATAAAAATTAACACAAACTTATCAAGATATGGCTAGAAAATACCATGCATCAAACTCATAAAGGTAGCTGGGGAATTTGTGAGGCCAAATGGTAATACTACGAACTCATAATGACCATAACGAGTTTAGAATGTAGTTTTATAGATGTCCTCCTCCTTTATCCTTATTTGGTGGTAACCAAATCTTAAATTGATTTTTGAGAAGACCTTGGCTTCCTACACTTGATTGAATAAATCATCAATACGTGGCAAGGGATACTTATTCTTGATGGTCAGCTTATTTAACTGACGATAATCGATGCACAATATCAATGTTCCATCTTTCTTCCATACAAATAGGACAAGAGCTCCCCAAGGTGACACACTAGAGTGGATGTACTTTTTATCTAGAAGCTCTTGAAGCTACATTTTGAGTTCTGTCAACTTAGGTGTGCTCATGCAGTAAGGAGCTTTGGATACTGAGGCTACACTTGGAATAAGTTCAATAATGAAGTCAATATTCCGCTTGGGTGGTAAACTAGGGATAGATTCAGAAAATACGTCAGCAAATTACTGCATGATGGGAATATTTTCCAAGGAGGTCATAGTATTCTTGGAGTTGGTAAATCCCATTTGAACAACATATATTTGCTAGCCCTTCCTAATACACTTTCCTAGCTGACTAGTAGTAATGGGGTGCAGTTTGGTATTAGACTTGATTCCTTGCAGTTCCTTACTTTGTCCTAATTCGAAAATAAAACTAATGGTTTTCTGCTTGCAATCAACCACATACCAAGATTTTTCCAACCTATGCATTCCAATTAAAATGTCATATGAACCCAAAGGAAGAACGTTGAGGTTCACGTGAATGGGGTGTCCTGAAATGATTATGGGAACTGTTCTATTTTAGCAACTACCTTTCTTTTTGCCCCAACGGCTAGTTGAACTAGCCAAGGTTTTGGAAATTTATTAGTCTATACTTGGCACTTTTCTACCACTTTAGGACTAACAAAACTTAAGCTAGAACCAGGATAAAATAAAATCGAAAGAGGTTTCTTAGCAATCTTACCTTCACATTAAATCATGGTGGGCTGATACTTTGCTTGATGATCATCCAATGCAGTGTTAATTCTGGGTATATTCCTCACCACTTCTCCAATAGTGGATGCTTCCTGCAAGTTTGCAAGCTGTTCTATCCTTGCCTTATGCATATTTTTTTGTAGTAATGGGGCTCTCTACATCCCCAACATTGCAGTGGCGGTTTTTATTGTTGACCATTACTAAATTTATTAACCCTTCTGACTGTCTATTTTCAGAATAGACAACCTTGGGTTGGCTTCTTACTAGAAATTTATTGAAAGAATTTTGCTAAAAATTTTTGTTATTAGAAAATTTGGATGTTTACTTGGAATCAGACTCCTTCCCTTCTTATTCGTCCCTCCTTTAGATACTTCATTTTTCTGTTTCATTTGCTGGTAACATATGTGGGCTTTCCATACTGCGTCACCCATTGTTTTGGGGTAGTCAAAATCGAGTTTCTCCTTCATGAAATTGGGTAAGTTACTAATGAAACACTAAATTTTCAGCTTTCTCTTCCTACATATAAGGCATATAGCGTAGAAGGGAGGTGAATCGAGACACATACTCATCCATAGTTAAGGACCCTAGTCTTAATTCATGAAATCCCTTTTCTTTCTCATCATAGTAACACTTAATTAGATACTTATTTTTAAAATGTTTTTGGAATTCATTCCACATCACCTGTTCCTCGTAAAATTTTCTTATTGTTTTGATTTCTTCCCACCACAAGGTTGCCTTACCTCTTAACTGATAGACTGCCAAATGCTTCTTCAACTTATCTGTGTATTCGAAAATATGAAAATATTTACCCATATCAATTAACCAAGCTTCCGCTACTTCTTCAGATTCCCCTTCAAAGGGTGATGGTTTAATATTCTTGAATTCTCCTTGTAGTTCTGACTTTTGTCTTTTTGTTTTATGCTAGTCGAATACATTACCTGAGAGGCCTTCTTCATCCTCCCTATGTCTCTCAGTTGATTGAGCATTTTCCACACCATGTTAGGCTATTGGGGTCTTTTCTCTATCCTTGGCACTGGGGTTTGGAAGTCTTTGCTTCTGTCGATTAGATAGATCTCTGAGAATCCTCTCCTGTTCTAGGCGTAATTGTTCACTGTTTGTTCTTAGATTTGTCATCTCTGCACGTAACTGCTTAACAGTTACGAGGAAAACTGCATTATCCTTACAAGCCTCCTTGCCCAACTGTATCCAAATGTGAAGATTAGCATTCACATAAGCTAGTTCTAGAGTATTGGGTGGTCCTAAACTTCTCTGCATTTGGCCCTTTGTATAGAGACTCTCTGTGTTCACATATGTGTTTTATTTAGTTAGGTTTTAAGAAACCATAGTCATTGCATGTATATACATATATTTATCTATCCCAAAGAGTCTTAGTGTACGAACCTAAGCTCCGAGACCACTTGTAACGACTTAAACATTATAAAACACATGGTAATTTTTTTTATTAAACTAGGCCTACTTACTAGTTATTAAATTAAATCATTCTCTATTTACAAGGAAACACATTCATTTAATTTTATTTAAGTTATGTGATATTAAAACATATATGTAAAGTTTATAATAAGGCTTCGGTTCCAAATTAAAGAGGCACATGGCATCACTCGAGTTTGGGAACATGTCATACTACAATGGTGTACATGCGCGGGGTATGCTCCTCCATGGGGTGCGGTATGTGGATAACATCTATCATTTCCTCATTTCGTACCTAGACTTTGGCTCAACACCTGTACCTACTCACCTTCGTCGATCTTCCTGGGGATAATCCAACGATGGTGCAGATTTGGGTTGGGTCCAACTATACTACTCCAGCCTTCAACTAGATGGAGAGGCATTTGCACTCGAGTATTTTTTTATGGTTTGGCTGCTCTATAACAGGTTCAGTTGCCCAATCCTTCATTGTTTTGCAAGATGTTTATTAAGAGCCATGGTCTTAACTAGAAGTCCTTCTCAATGATGTAATGGTTCACAATTGTTTTATATAGTTTTTGAGTCTAAATCATGGTTTCCTCTATGAGATTTACTCCCTCTGGTTTGGTGATGGTCTGATGGAAAACCTCCCCATCTATGGGCATCACCACACTACTCAGTTTCATCAATGGTTAAGGAGAAATGAGGGCGAGACCCAATAGGTGAGATTTTTGCTTCACAAGGGCATATCCTAGTTCTCAAAACTGGCTTAGTTGCCTACGTATATCATTAACATGATCTTTATTTTGTTAAATAGGAGGATTACACCTAACTAGACCCTTCAAAGGTCAGGTAAGCTTATGCTAGTGGCTACTCTATTTTTGTTGTTTATTTATGCTTATGTGATACGTATATTGGCTAATAGGGTTTTGGGTTTATGAAGGTAACATGTTGCTCCTACCTGGGTTCACACGATGTTGATCTCGCACCTTCCCAGATCCTGAGAACTAATATACTGCACTGCTTTGCACAGGTTGGATTCGTTCACTATAATTTACCCAGTTTTCTTGTTAAGGTTGATGCCTACGATAAATCGTTTGGTAGAGGTTTTTGGGATGGAGTCTTCCTAGCTTTTAATTCTTTCTAGACAGACTGTGTAAATAGTGACTATCAAGTTGGTTGTTTGCAAAGTTGATTTGGTTGTTTTCCACCTAGTTTGAAAGACTGTTCCGTCTTTAGTTTTTGTAATTTATGTGTATAATTCCTTTGGACAGCTGAAGTTTAAAGTAATCAAAAGTCAAGGGTTTTATATGAAATCAAGGGTTTCGATCCCTTTTGGTTTCAGTATTTACTGGATGAATGCCATAAAACTTGCAGTCTACTGAGTAAGGTGTTTGGTTGTAAAACTTGATTATGATACTGCATATACATATATACTTTCATTACCTTCCGAAGGGTTTTCACTGTTTCATATTATTAATATTATTATTAATATTTGTTTGATATTTTTCCATATTTATTGTTTTTAAAATATGTTGATATCTACGTGGTTTTTAATAGTGCTTATGTTTCTCACTTACATCGGGGTTTATACTTTGAGCTATTTTGTAATACCCTTAAGCGGATGGAGTTGTTGTTTTATCGAATGTTGAGGGTTTAAATGACCCTCTATGACAGAGAGTGTTACTCTGATTGGTAGATCCCACCAGTGGTATCGGGAATGGTTTGTGACTCATTTGGTTTTCATTTATATGATATAGAACAAGACTGTAGGAGTTGATTGATATTTTGGAGTCCATTGATTTCTAGTTTTATGGTTTCATGGGATATTTACACGTATTTCTGCACTGTGAACTCGTTTTGATTTCATGTTCTGAGTATTGGAATGATTTACATGTTTAATAAAGGAATTCTCTACTTTTTCACATTCTATTACAATTTTAAGCATTATATTCATGCTATGTAATGAGCTATCAAGATATTGTAAGAAAACATTTATTCTGTTATTCTATGATCATCCTTGCTTAAATAAAAGAGGTTACATTACTTATTTTCTTTAAATTATCAGTGGAACTTCAACAAATATCTGGAAAGTATCTCCTCCTAACCATGAGGCTCGCGATTACATCCACGCTCTCCCTCAAGCACTTTCACTATTTTTTCACTAGAATAATTTCCAATTACAGTTGGTGCCTTGAGCCTCAGGACTTCAGTGGCCAACCTCAAGTCCTGCACTTAATATGACTGTTAATGAGCAACTTCCCACTGGTCACATTTCTCCTAGCTCTAGGACAGTTCCCCCCAATCCTTCATCTTTTCCCCTTATATTTCCCTTTGGAGGGATATAATCGTTTCTTGTTAACTATTTCTTGTAATTGTAGCAAAAAGTTTGTTTTAATTAATCATGTCTCAATTCCTGATCAATCGTAATTAGGTAACAACTTGTTATCTGGCTTTCCAAACTAGTATCAACATAACAGAAAATAAATGCAGTGAATCATAAAATTGAATTAAATAACCACAGTAATTCTTTCAAGGAGCCTGAGGTGTTACACTCATCAAGCAAGGACTAATAATATTATATTGCATTTTAACTACCTTGAACGGATTCAAAAGCTTTCCTATGTTATAATTCATAGAATGAAAAAACTATTTATTATATAGAATTTTAAAATGATAAATTTATTTATATTTATATTTTTAATATACGATTATTACAAAAATTGTATGAAAGAAATGTAAAAATTAAAATAATTTTGACCAATATTACAAAATTGTATGAGACCAATGTAGAATGTAAAATAATTTTGACGAATATTACAAAAATTTTATAAACCTTTCTAGGAAACTAATGTAAAAAATAAAGTAATTTTGACCTTTAACAAGTGCTACGTAGCAGGTTGGTTTAGATATAGCTAATTTGAGTTTGGAGTGCTACAAGTTGATCAATGAAAGCCCCCATAAAAAATAGAAATGAAAATGAAAATTTTGTGCTAAAATGGTGTTTTTTTGGTGAGCACCATACTTTATTGGTTATAATGAAGGTTTATAACTTCAAATTGATATGGAAAAACTTAGTTTCAAGTGAATGAGATGTGGTTGTTCCTTACTAGAAATTTATTGAGAGAATTTTGCTGTAAATTTTTGTTATTAGAAAATTTGGATGTTTACTGGGAATCAGATTCATTCCCTTCATATTCGTCCCTCCTTTAGATACTTCACTTTTCTGTTTCATTTGCTGGTAACATATGTGGGCTTTCCATACTGTGTCATCCATTGTTTTGGGATAGTCAAAATCGAGTTTCTCCTTCATGAAATTGGGTAAGTTACTAATAAAACACTAAATTTTTAGCTTTCTCTTCCTACATATAAGGCACATTGCGTAGAAGGGAGGTGTATCGAGACACATACTCATCCACAGTTAAGGCCCCCAGTCTTAATTCATGAAATCCCTTTGCTTTCTCATCATAGTAACGCTGAATTAGATACTTATCTTTAAAATGTTTTTGGAATTCATTCCACATCACCTGTTCCTCTTAAAATTTTCTTATTGTTTTGATTTCTTCCCACCACAAGGTTGCCTTACCTCTTAACTGATAGACTGCCAAATGCTTCTTCAACTTATCTGTGTATTCGAAAATATGATAATATTTACCCATATCAATTAACCAAGCTTCCGCTACTTCTTCAGATTCCCCTTCAAAGAGTGATGGTTTAATATTCTTGAATTCTCCTTGTAGTTCTGACTTTTGTCTTTTTGTTTTGTGCTAGTCGGATACATAATCCGGTAGTCCTTCTTCATCCTCCCTATGTCTCTCAGTTGATTGAGCATTTTCCTCACCATGTTAGGCTATTGGGGTCTTTTCTCTATCCTTGGCATTGGGGTTTGGATGTCTTTGCTTCTGTCGATTAGATAGACTTCTGAGAATCCTCTCGTGTTCCAGGCGTAATTGTTCATTGTTTGTTCTTAGATTTGTTATCTCAGCACGTAACTGCTAAACATTTACGAGGAAAACTACATTATCCTTACAAGTCTCCTTGCCCAACTGTATCAAAATGTAAATATTAACATTCACATAAGCTAGTTCTGGAGTATTGGGTGGTCCTAAACTTCTCTGCATTTGGCCCTTTGTATAGAGACTCTCTATGTTCACATATGTGTTTTATTTAGTTAGGTTTTAAGAAATCATAGTCATTGCATGTATATACATATATTTATCTATCCCAAAGAGTCTTAGTGTACGAACCTAAGCTCCGAGACCACTTGTAATGAGTTAAACATTATAAAACACATGGTAATTTCTTTTATTAAACTAGGCCTACTTACTAATTATTAAATTAAACCATTCTCTATTTACAAGGCAACACATTCATTTGATTTGATTTAAGTTATGTGATATTAAAACATATATGTATGGTTTATAATAAAGCTTCGGTTCCAAATTAAAGAGGCACATGGCATCACTCAAGTTTGGGAACATGTCATACTACAATGGTGTACATGCGTGGGGTATGCTCCTCCATGGGGTGCGATATGTGGATGTCATCTATCATTTCCTCTTTTCACACCTAGACTTTGGCTCAACACCTGTACCTACTGACCTTCGTCGATCTGCCTGGGGATAATCCAATGGTGGTGCAGATTTGGGTTGGGTCCAACCATACTACTCCCGCCTTCGACTAGATGGAGAGGCATTTGCACTCGAGTATTTTTGATGGTTCGACCGCTCTATAACAGGCTCAGTTGCCTAATCCTTCATTGGTTTTACAAGATGTTGATTAAGAGCCATGGTCTTAGCTAGAATTCCTTCTAGACGAGGTAATGTTTCACAATTGTTTTATATAGTTTTTGAGTCTAAATCATGGTTTCCTCTGTGAGTTTTACTCCCTCTGGTTTGGTGATGGTCTGATGGAAAACCTCCCCATCTAGGGGCATCACCACACTACTCAGTTTCATCAATGGTTAAGGAGAAATGAGGGGGAGCCCCAATAGGTGAGATTTTTGCTCCACAAGGGCATATCCTAGTTCTCAAAACTGGCTTAGTTACCTACGTATATCATTAACATGATCTTTATTTTGTTAAATAGGAGGACTACACCCGACTAGACCCTTCAAAGGTCAGGTAAGCTTATGCTAGTGGCTACTCTATTTTTGTTGTTTATTTATGCTTATGTGATACGTATATTGGCTAATAGGATTTTGGGTTTATGCAGGTAACATGTTGCTCCTACCTGGTTTCATACGATGTTGATCTCGCGCCCTCCCAGATCCTGAGAACTAATATACTGCACTGCTTTGCACAGGTTGGATTCATTCACTATAATTTACCCAGTTTGCTTGTTAAGGTTGATGCCTACGATAAATCATTTGGTAGAGGTTTTTGGGATGGAGTCTTCCTAGCTTTTAATTCTTTCTAGACAAACTGTGTAAATAGTGACTATCAAGTTGGTTGTTTACAAAGTTGATTTGGTTGTTTTCCACCTAGTTTGAAAAACTGTTCCGCCTTTAGTTTTTGTAATTTATGTGTATAATTCCTTTGGACCGCTGAAGTTTAAAGTAATCAGAAGTCAAGGGTTGTATATGAAATCAAGGGTTTCGATCCCTTTTGGTTTCGGTATTTACTAGATGAATGCCATAAAACTTGCAGTCTACTAAGTAAGGTGTTTGGTTGTAAAACTTGATTATGATACTGCATATACATATATACTTTCATTACCTTCCGAAGGGTTTTCACTGTTTCATATTATTAATATTATTATTGATATTTTGTTGATATTGTTCCATATTTATTGTTTTGAAAATATGTTGATATCTGCGTGGTTTTTAATAGTGCTTATGTTTCTCACTTACATCGCTGTTTATACTTTGAGCTATTTTGTAATACCCTTAAGTGGATGGAGTTGTTGTTTTATCGAATGTTGAGGGTTTAAATGACCCTCTATGACAGAGAGTGTTACTCTGCTTGGTAGATCCCACGAGTGGTATCGGGAATGGTTTGCGGCTCATTTGGTTTTCATTTATACGATATTGAACGAGACTATAGGAGTTGATTGATATTTTGGACTCCATCAATTTCTAGTTTTATGGTTTCATGGGATATTTACACGCATTTCTGCACTGTGAACTCCTTTTGATTTCATGTTCTGAGCATTGGATTGATTTACATGTTTAATAAAGGAATTCGCTATTTTTTCACATTCTATTACAAGTTTAAGCATTATATTCATGCTATGTAATAAGTTATCAAGACATTGTAAGAAAAATTTTATTATGTTATTCTATGATCATCCTTGCTTAAATAAAAGAGGTTACATTACTTATTTGCTTTAAATTATCAATGGAACTTCAATAAATATTTGGAAAGTATCTCTTTCTAACCATGAGCCTCGCGATTACATCCACGCTCTCCCTCAAGCACTTTCACTATTTTTTCACTAGAATAATTTCCAATTACAGTCAGTGCCTTGAGCCTCAGGACTTTACTGGCCAACCTCAAGTCCTGCACTTTACTGGCCAGCCTCAAGTCCTGCACTTAATATGACTGTTAATGAGCAACTTCCCACTGGTCACATTTCTCTAGCTCTAGGACACTTTCTCCCAATCCTTCATCTCTTCCCCTTATATTTCCCTTTGGAGGGATATAATTGTTTCTTGTTAACTATTTCTTGTAATTGCAGCAAAAAATTTGTTTTAATTAATCATGTCTCAATTCCTAATCAATCATAATTAGGTAACAACTTGTTATCTTGCTTTCCAACCTAACATCAACATAACAGAAATTAAATGCACTAAATCATAAAATTAAATTAAATAACCACAGTAATTCTTTCGAGAAGCGTAAGGTGTTACACTCATCAAGCAAGAACTAATAATATTATATTGCATTTTAACTACCTTGAACGGATTCAAAAGCTTTCCTATGTTATAATTCATAGAATGAAAAAACTATTTATTATATAGAATTTTAAAATGATAAATTTATTTATATTTATATTTTTTTATACGATTATTACAAAATTGTATGAAAGCAATGTAAAATAAAATAATTTTGACCAATATTACAAAAATTGTATGAGACCAATGCAGAATGTAGCGGGTTGGTTTAGATATAGTTAACTTGAATCTGGAGTGCTACAAGTTGATCAATGAAAGCCCCATAAAAAATAGAAATGAAAGTGAAAATTTTGTGCTAAAATGGTGTTTTTTTTATGAGCACCATACTTTATTGGTTATAACGAAGGTTTATAACTTCAAATTGATACGGAAAAACTTAGTTTCAAGTGAATGAGATGTCAATTCCAAGAAATTTGTTGCACAACCATTTGTCTCTTACAAAGTTATTGAGCATTGTACATGATTGATGTATAGTTGAATGCAATTGTGTTTGTGGCAGTGAAGGTAGGGGAATATAGAACTCTTTTAAAGATGATTTCTTTTTTAAGAGAAAAATAGAGTTGGGATGATCTATAATTTGAGATTTAATATTAAATTAATTTTTAAATTAAATTGTAAAGACAATTTCATTAATATTTATGAAATATAAGCAATAACAATTATTTTACTATTAATTTTACAACTAAATTATAACTAGCATTGTTATATAAATGAAATTCCTAATAACTATCGATAGATATCAAAACACTCGGATTCTAATCAAAATACTTAGTTACTAAAACATTTCATATCGTCAAAATTTAAATTAAAAATAAATAAATAAATAAATTATATTATTAAAAATAAAATAAAATATATCATTAACCTTTTTCAAATATTTTCTAAATATTATATATGTTTTTCTAGGATTTGTGATTTAGTGTTAATTTCACTGAATTTGAGAAATTTACTTTGAATCAAACCATGAATAAAGTTGCACTAGATTAAACAACTTCAACAAAATTCACAAATTATTTTTTTTCATGGTAATTGACACCAATCGTCTCTTTTTTTTATGGTAATTGAGACCAATCGTCTGTGTTGGTTCGAGGAAAGAAGGTATAAAAATTTTAACAAACCAATTGCAACATAAGAGAAATTGAAGACCAATCTCCTAATAAAAGGCAAACAATCTTGGAGTGGAATCTAGAAATTCAAAGTGGGATTCTAGTAATACCATGGTTGATTAGTTTGGATTCCCTAAAATGAAATAAAGAGTTCTAGTGCATTGTATTGGATTTTTTCTAGCCAATTGTCCACCTCCCTTCAAGACCTCCTTGCAAGAACAGATACATGTAGACATTAATCACAAACATACGCAAGGATAAAAACACTTTCTTGAATTCAACAAAATCAATTTCTTGAATTCTATATATATCTCGGAGGTAGAAAGTACCAGTGTATCAATAAAACTTTCTTAATAAAAATATGAAAGAAATGCTCACAAGATTAAAAAAACTAATTAGTTTTTTTACTAATTTAATTATAATCATCAAAATGAAATTTTTATTATATAGTTGTTCTTCCCACGAGAGAAAATTATAAAAAAGGTGAAGGATAAAAAATAAAGTCAAATTAACTTGATTAATGGAATTGGAAATGAAAATAGAGAAGAAAAAACCATGAAAAAAAAATATAAATCAAATTAAAAAGTAATAAAACTAAGAAAATATTTATATATTGAAAAAATGTTTTAATAGTTTTTTTTTTTTTTTTATTTGTTATGTTAAATTGAAATTATTGAGGAAAGATGTAATTCATGAAAAAAATTGTTTAGAAAATATAAAAAATAAAAAATTGATAATTAATATAAAATGGAAGTTACTAAACAACATTCATATAAAACTTCAACCAATCACCTTACAAATAAATAAATTTAATATTAATACAAATAAATTCTAGTTAAAATAAATTATAAATAAAATATAATTTTTGTTAAAAACAAATTAATATGCAATAACAAATAGAATTAAACACAACAAATAAATTTTGCATACATACCTATCAAATAGAAAATCCCAAAAATGAGTGCTACCAGTAAAGTTTCTTTCCTTGATAAATAATTAATTTTAAATACAGTGATATTGGGTTTAACTGTAAGTTTCTTTGGGTGAAACCCATGAGATGGAGGTTCAAATCTTTGAGTATATGGCCTGTTGTGTCTTGGCTAGAAGAGTAGGCGACCCAGAACTGATGTCTCACCTCTTGTTGAGGCATAAGTTAATTGCTATTGTGTGTTGATTGCAGGCTATTGCACCTAACCTAGCTTTATAGTGGCAGCCAGTTGGATTTGATCAAGGGTCTGTTCAGGATAACTACTGGCTTTGATCCTAGGTCTGTTCAGGAAAACTAATGGCTTTGATCGTGGTTCTGTTTAAGATAACTCTCCCCAGTTACTGATTATCCTAAATTAAAAAAAAAAAAAAACAATTAAGAATTTCTTTTAATGATGCTTCATCTAAATTTTTTTTCCACGAAATCCCACATCTAAATTTTTATATTTTGGCAGGATTTAGGTGATGATAGATTTGTTATTTTTTTTTTGTTTAATATGTTGTAGCATTCGTAATTTAAAATTCTGTAGGAATTTTATTTCTTTAATAGATTATTTTGCACACTTTTATTTAAATATTTTATTATTGAAATAATGTATAATTTTAAAAAATATAAAGATTTAAATTTGTATTATTTTTTTTCTATTAACTTTGTGAAATATAAGATTGGTATAACACATAACATAACCGTACATGTATATATATAAAAAAATTAATTCCTCTATGCCTCAAATTGTTAACCTCACTTGGCATGCTTCTTACTTAAGTTGTAATATCATTTTAATGGTGGATAAAATCATGGTACCTATGTGACATCTGCTACGCTTACACTTAATTAGTTGGACCCGACACTAGAAGGGCCTGGCAAGTTGGAACACTTGCGAAATTTGCACCTTTGGATTTGGGTATGGTGATATAACAACCTTCAATGCTCAGGGTTTAGTTCTGTAACTGCTTTCTCAGTGTCCTACCACATGTGTATCCATTTCACATTATGCAATGTTCTGAAGCTCGGCTCTGCAAGCGGGCTAAGGGTTTGTTGCAGTAGAGAGAGTCTTAGTTTGCCATCCTTGTTTTGATGGAGCATGGTGTTAAACTTCACCCATGTAGTATCCCGCAATCCTTTCTCTATTTCTTGATATGTACACCTACTTACAGTCTTCGATTCCACTTCAAGATGTGTTCCTCTACTCATCCGGTTCACTGTGCAGGGCGTATGAGATACTGTTGGTTTACCTATCCAAAAGAGGATGACGCTGAAGGCCAACGAGTTTGACGACCTAACATTCATCCTCACAAGGTCTTCTATTGGGTTATTTTCTTTTCACCCAATTCGAGCCACTAATACTTGTTGCACGGGTTTCTAGTACAGGCGGTCTTCAACGTTCCATAGCTACTCTGTCTCAAGTAACCTTGAGGGCCTTGTGAGTACTACATAGATTCATTGTTAAGAGTTTTTATGTTTATTTTGCTTAACTCCTGCTTCATGCATCTACAGGTAACAGAATTGGCAAAAACCGTTCCCTTATGGTTTTGCTGGATTCGGTTGAGTCCCCCTTGCTCCGCGTTGCCGTCTTCTGATTTCCAGGATGGTCATATTACCAAACTTTATGGCATTCTGTCATGCTCGAATGTTTTCGAAAATAAGGTGGCTATCATTGTATTCGTCCTACCTACCACATGTTATTGGCGATTCTCTGGATAGAGAAGTATATTTAAGCCGAGGCACCGACCCTAGTCTAGCTTTTGTTATTTTGAATGGACAAGGGTTTTGTTAACCGACCATTGAGTGATTTCAAACAAGAATATGCCATGGCATGAACCTGTGTAATTCAGGCTTCGCTTAGGGTTTGATTTTTAGTTTATTTTTCCAAAAAGGTCTTAAGATTGTATGTAAATATAATGTTTATAACTTGGAGCTCTTTTAACTTGGTTCGACTTCTCAAATCGAAGCTTGTTATATTTTGTTTCACCGGATTCTATCAAACTTGATTATGACTTTACTATTTCTATTGCTTAAAGCATCAATATATTATTGACTGTGTGAACTCATGATCTAGAATCGACCGAGATTTATGTCGAGTCCTTGCCATTGATAATGATAATTTTTTTATAGTCAATGATTTAGATATTTTCACTGTTTCCACATACGAAGTTTTGCTTCTCCATTTTGCGATTATTAGAAAAGAATTATGCTAGTGTGATGCTTAGGATGATTACATGTTTTAGGTGGTGTAAGTCCTACAGTGGATTCGTGCACGTATAAGATAACGTCTCAATGCTTATGTTATTCTTGGTTCACATATTGAATATTTTAAATGTATCATTCATAATTCTTGGTTTAGAAATTTATCAAAGAAAATGCTTTTCATTTCTCTATGCCCCAGAATATTTTCATAATTTTTATAAAGCTTATTCTTTACCTTCATTTATAAATTTATTCTACTTTCATACGAGTGATAAATCTGTAGACATCCAACTACTTCTAATATAAGATATATATAAAACAGAGAATATAATTAGCTTACTAAATAAAGAGTTTGTTTACTTATTTGTTTTCTGCTTGGTAGATCCGTAAGTTCTTTCCCTTTTTAGGAAGGTCTCATAACCTAGCCACGGGTCTTTCCCTTTTTAGGAAGGTCTCATAACCTAGCCACGGGTCTAGCAATTACGTCAAGACTCTCCCCCGAGCTCTTTCTTTTACTAACAATAGAATAAGTGTGTTGCAGTCATGTATCTTGGGTATCTTGGGCATGAGGACTCATAGTCAAGCCTCAAGTCACATAGCTTTCATATTGTACTCAACAACTTCCCACTCATTTATTTCATCTAGCTCAAAGAAATATGGGCAACAATGTTTTTGCTCACTTTCCCATCTGATCTAATTATTCTTCCATTCCTCTTTTGAGGAAGCGGATGAATAATTGTTTTTAACTACTGAGGAAGTTAACAACTATTTCTTTCAGTTCTTATCAAAATACTTTCTCTTATTTATTCAGTAATCAAGTAACAAAATATGTCACAATCTCTCAACCTTAATTTTTTTAACAATATTTCATGTCAAATAAAATAAAAGCTAAAATAATAAATAAAATTTAGTAACCAAAGTAAATATTTATACCATATAGGGTATTACGATTAATGTTATTAAAGATTAAAAAATGATATTATATTTATATATATCAATTTCCTACATGTTTATATTGAATTTGATTCATTAAATTGGATTTTTTAATAAGAAAATATGGTTTTTTTAAATACGATATATAATATTAAAAATATGTGAAAGACTTTTTAATTTCAAATAAAAAATAACATATTAAATTTAAATTTAATTCAATCCGTTAAATTTTGTTTAGTTTAGCATTGAACTCGATCGCCAGTTTACTCTAACTAAAATAAAAAATAGGCATCGTCGGCTCGAATTTGGCCCCCCCATGACTGCCCATAGAAGCTTGGCTTCTTGGTTGGGTGCCATGTTGAGGGCCTTGCTGCAGGACTTCTAGACCACTGCGAAGAGTGCTTCGAAGGTTGAGCACCTGGTGAGAACTCCTCCCTCCATGGATTGCTTCTTAATTCGTCTAACTTCTATGGAGTGAAAGAAGAGGATTTTTACACATGCTCTTCGTTGTTTTTGCCTAGGAGTTCATGAATTCCATGGCCCCGATTCCATCGAACATGCAATTTTGCATCGAGATCGCCATATTAATCATATAGATGTTTTGGCTTAATTTTCATCATAGAGATGGTTTGGTTGAATTTTAATTATAGAAATAAATTTTAATGTAGATTTTTTAAAGTTTTGTTGTTATGTTTAGAAGAATCAAAATATGTAAAATATATGAGCCATGCAAACCCAATATTACAATATAATATATTAAATTAATATTTAGTTAATATATAATTAACTTTATATTAAGTTTATATAAAGTTAAAGTTTAAAGTTTATTATTTAATTACATTGGTTAACTCAATATTACAATATAATATATTAAATTAATATTTAGTTAATATATAATTAACATATTAATAGTTGAATTGAGGCTTTTGTGATCCATATCAAGTTTATGAGAAAAAGTTTTTCGACGTAAATCACATGATAGTAAATTTGTCCACACTTTTCGAACCAACGAGCGTGGTACATCCTCAGGAAAAGTTGAAGAATCAGACTATGGTTGCATATTAAATATAAATAGGGAGAGCAGATCATCCGAAGACTAGGTTTGACCGAAAAAATGATAGTATATTTGTCAACTCTTTTCGAACCAATGAGTGGGGTACATCGTCAAGACAAGAAGAATCAAATTATGGCTACATATTAAATAGGGAGAGCAGATCATCCGAGGACTAGGTTTGACTGAAAAACAACTATATTAGATTAGACTGGATAAATGGCTAAAATTGACCAAGAGATTAGACGGGATAAATGGCTAAGATTGACCAAGAACGGCTAGATTTGACTATTTAAGTTGTTTAATTATATAATATTATTATTCTAAAACAAATACTATTTTAATACCTATAATATGTTATTTAAGTGAAAAGTTAACCATATTTGAGTTAACAATACTACTAGGG
>APFE031649892.1:31670-45554 GCA_000404065.3 Pinus taeda | reverse complement strand
AATTAATATTATAGTATTATTATAATAATGTTATAGTATTAATCTTATTATTAATGTAACTAATTAATATAAATTTGATAATAAGGCTATTTAATTGGAATAAGAATTAATAGATCTAGGGATATTAGTAAATGTAAGGATTTAACATTAACTAAAATAATATTAATTATTGTTATATTATATATACTAGATCATTTAGATTAGTCATGAAAAGGGAATATCTATACTAATATTTAACATATATTATAGTAATATTAGTTATAGTAATAGTATTATTCTTATTATTAATGGTTAGGGTATCAATTTATTAGTAATCTAATAGGAACATATATTAATAGTTCTAGAGAAATTAGTAATTGTAAGGATTTACTGTATTATTATTATTATTGTTATTATTATTATTTCTGTGTAAGGCTAATTCTATTAAAAGGAACAAAAAATAAAATTACAAAGTGGCTTCAACCTCAACCGAAATCAATGGAGTTCATCATGAGTATAAAAAATTGCCCCATATTTGGGGAAACCAGTTTTACATAGCAAAAAACCAAACATATGACCTAGACCCAACATCGAAGAAACTAGAAGAAAGTTTTGACACAACACCACTTGATGCAGTTGAAAATATGACATAACTACCTATCATGTAGGCAAAAATAAAAAATAACAAGTGACTGGACCAAACTCGTCAGTAGCAGAAATCTGAGTTGGCGCGTGGGTGGCAGCAGATTCCACGTGGCTTCACTTGGGTTCATCCTGGTCAGGAGTCTCCTCAACAATGTGAAAAGCGTACCGATACCATTCCTCATCCTCCTCCGCCACGTCGCCTTCTGCCTTGCCACCTGGTGGCTCCTTCGCACGAAGGGTGCCGCTCGAACTACCAGCTATAGCCATTGAGATTGAAGCTTCGATTGAGCTGCCACTTGGTTGCCGAATGTCGCCAGCGTGTTCACCTTTTGCATGCAGTCTGCCAAGTCGAATTTCTTCTATTGGCAGCTGCTCAGAGCCATGACCAACTCCATGGTTGCATTCCTCCTGAGGTTGCACTTTAGAGTTTCGCATGGGAGCACTTGGCTGTTCATTTTCTTCTAAGAAAACAATGGTAACATTGGTAGTTATGATGGGCCTATTCAGGTTGCTATGGAACTTGAATTGAGTCAAGTGAGGGACCAAATTGGGGTGGAAAAGAAAAGCAGTTGTATAAGGCCTGAAATCTCTATGCTCAGCCATTGAAGCCTGCACACGACCCCGACCACTGCTAGTATTAGGATAATGTCTATGGGGCAAGCTAGGAGGGGGAGAATTTTCCTCGGGAGGATGTGGTGAGGTAGGTTCAGAGCTCTGCACTGCCTGTGGGCGAGCGCTACCACCGCAGGTATCTCCTCTACGACTCCTCATACGGTGATGGACCATATCAATGTGGTGGGAATGGAGTTCAGCAGGATAGGAAGCTGAGAAGGATAGCAGAGATTGAACAGAGGGTGACTCGGTAGGATTCAAGGGGCAATGCCTAGAATGGGAGTAATGATGCCCATTTCCAAGGTCGATACAGCACAAAAGCCAGCAGCGGCTCCCGGTAACAGTTCTGATGCAGGGATTTCCAGCTTGGAGCAGGCAAATGCTGAGGGAGGGAGGGAAAACTGAGGGGTTGAAGGGCTCCATGTTAATGCATACTGCATCTAGTTCTCGGCCTGAGAGGCCATTAAATTCTTCATGCAGGCGAGCCTGCATTCACCTCAAGTGAACTTGGGATGGTGTGCTGGCCACCATCTGGCTGGTCCAAACGCCGTCAATCCGTTAGGTCATCATTAAGTTTCTTGGTGTTCACCCACATCTGGGTGCGCATCTTCTTCCTGTGTTGTTTCACTCTTCACCAGTTCCTTATATTCCAATAACTGGTGTTTATTGGCTAGCGTAGAAATCGAACCTGTATGGAGATCCCTCCCACTTTCTAATCCTATATTAGCCAATAGGTCAGCCACTTTATTTCCATTCCGACATATGTGCTTGAGATTGACCTCTCTATGGGAAGAGAGCCAGATTTCAATAAGTTCTAGCTGACTCGCCATTCTCCAACTGTTGCTCACTTTGCTTGAAGGTGTTCCTTGCAAAATTTTGTTGACCATATTTATAAGGATCTGCAAGTCACCTTCTATAACAAGCGGGAAAAAACCATGATTTTGAGCTAGAAGGAGTCCCTGCCATAGTCCTTCTAATTCTTTTGAGTTATTAGTGTCCCATCCATTTGAACCTAAGTAGGCTAGAAGGGTAGCTCCCTTATGATCTCTGAATATTCCCCCAAATCCTGCTTTGCCTAGATTCCCTCTCGAGGCTCCATCAAAGTTTAGCTGGAACACGTTACTGGGACGAGGAAGCCACTTATCAGGTATCCTGCTCTTTGCTGGAGTTTTTCCTTTGACTATCAATTCTTGATTCCACTAAAGGTTCCAGTTTGCCCATATGTTTTGTTCTTGAGGGAGGGAGGGAAAGTCCTCCTCATGCCATGATTGAAGAAGTAAATTTTCCTTGATATGTTGACATACAATGTTCTAAAGAGTTTCCAAGGGCAAGGATTGGTCCTTGAAGATTCACTAGTTTCTCTCCTTCCATATTGTCCACATGAGAAAGCTCGGAATAAGCTTCCATAAGGAGTTCAAAATCTTGTTTTTAAAGGGGTTCCGAGCCTAGTTGCGAACAGTGGCTATAATATCTCCTTGGATGCATCCATCCTTTTGGCACGTAAAACTGACTTTTCCCCTCAGCTTGTGTGCTAGCAGATAAGAGTGCATAAGATGCTTAGTGGATTCCTCTTCTTGGTTACAGTTCGGACAAAAGGAGGGCCCGTGGAAGTTTCTCTTCCATAGATTGTCCCACGTAAGGATTTTGTTTTGACATAAAATCCATAGAAAGGTGGAAACTTTCGGCCAAATAGTGGGGTCCTAGACTTTGTTCCAGAGAGGAACTTTGACAGTATGTTCCTTAATGATGATGTTATAAGCTTCCCATCTGGTGAAGGTTCCTTTTTCTTCATAGCCCCATCTAAGAACATCTGTTTCATCTGAATGTTGTTTTCTTCTCTCGTTAATTCTATACCAGGAACCTATTGAGATGATTTTGTTCCATGTCTTAAGATGTGGTTCATGTGAAGCCATTGCCTGTACCCCTGTGTTATAGAAGGGTGCCAAAAATGCTTGACTTTGTTAGATGTCTGCAACTCCTGCTCTGGAATTTGATGAGGTAAGATTAAGTCCTTCAACTTGGGTTGCTACTACTAGGAGTCTTCCGAGAACCATGCTGTGTTTCCATCCTTAACTTCCCAGAAACTATGTTGCTGAATTAAGATTTTGTGTTGCTTGGCCGCATTCCAGATTAGAGAACCCGGGTTGACTTCTGAAATTTGGATTAGTTATTCTATAGGTCGATTACTGGCATATTTTTTTGTCCAGAGGTGGCCCAGGGGGTGAACAGCACGATAAGCCATTTGCACCAAATGCGAGCACCCATGACCACATTATTGTGATAAGGATCTCGTAGTCCAGGTCCACCTGCAAGCTTTGGTAGGCATACTGTGTCCCATTTAACCAAAGCCCATTTGCGATGTTTTCCTGAATTTCCCCACAAAAAGGATCATTGGATATGTTTGATTTCTTTGATAACCCATTTGGGTGTATCCAGGATCGAGAAGAGATACAACGACATTGATTGGAGAACTGCCTTAATTAAGACTAGACGACTGGCCATATTGAGGGCCCTATGAGTCCAAGAGGAGAGGCGTGCCTACAGTTTTTCAAAGAGCATCCTCCAAGATGAGTGTTTCAGGGTAGAGTCAGTCATGGGAGCGCCAAGATATTTAGAAGGGAGGGCAGTAATTGTGAATCCAAGAATGTGGGTGATAGAAGCTTGGGTAACAACAGGGTATGAAAAAAGAAAATTTGGGATTTGACTTTATTTAATCTTGCGCCAGAGGCATCCGAAAAGTCTGTCAGTAGAGATTTGAATTGACGTGCTCCCTAGACTAAAGGATGACCAAAAAGCATGTTGTCATCCACATATTGCTGGTGGGTGAAAGCATGGGTGTTATGAAATGACAAGCCTCTTAGATGCTGGGATTGCAGAGCCTTTTAATGCTTCGGCCAAGACCTTCCGCCATAATAACGAAGAGGAAAGGGGAGAGAGGGTCTCCCTGTCTGATTCCTTAGGAAGGATGGAAAGGAGAGGAGGGAATACCGTTGACCAAAATAGAGAAGGAGGAAGATATGAGACTCATTACCCATCTTACCCAAGGGAGAGAGAAACCAAAGGCAACTAGAGTTTTTTGAATATACAGCCAGCTTAAGCTATCAAAGGCTTTTGAGAGATCTATTTTAAGGAGCATACCTGACTTTTTGGAGTGCTTCAAAGAGTGGATGATTTCATGAGTAAGGATGATTTCATCCGTAATCTGCCCACCTTCCACATATCTGGATTGCTCAGGCAAAATGAGAAGGGGTAGCAACGATTTGAGTCTTGATGCAATTATTTTGGAGACAATCTTATAGATTACGTTGCACAGGGCAATAAGCCGATATTTTTCAGGGGTACTAGATTGAGCTTCCTTGGGGATAAGGGCGATGAATGTGGCATTCATGGCTGGAAGCATCCACCTCAAAGTTCTCGATTCCTCAACTACCTGCCAGAGTTCCATTTCTATTAGCTCCTAGAAACTGTGGAAAAAATTGGAAGTAAAACCGTTAGGGCTAGGCGCCTCCCCTTCTTTTAGTTGACATACTACTATTTCCACCTCCTGTAAGTTGACTAGCCTGAGTAGGAGTTGGTTGTGCTCCTCTGTGATGACTTTTGGAATGTTTCGTAATTTTTTCTATGGCTTGCGATCTGTCAACCTGTGGTTCTTGATGAGCCTGCTTGAAGTAGTTGAGAAGTTTTTGTTCGATTTCTTCATGTTTTTCCACTTTTACCCCCTGCTCATTTTAGATGTGAGTGATGTTGTTATTCATTCTTCATTGAATAATAGTTCGGTGAAAAAATTTTGTGTTTTTTTCTCCTTGCTTTAGCCATCTAATTCTCGATTTTTGCCTCCAGAGCGTTTCTTCCTATTTTGCCCTCTTTGATATCTGAGATTCAAGAGACTTTTCCTGTTCTGAATATTCCTCTGATTTGCCTTCTATGATGATCCTTTGCTGCAGTTGTTTCATGTCTTGATCGAGAGCAATTTGAGCCTGGAAAATGTTACCAAAACGAAGAATGGTTCCATTGTTTTATTTTACTCTTGAGGTGTTTAAGCTTCTACTGAAATTGAAACATTTTTGTATTGTTTGGAGGAGAGAAGTTATTCCATTTCAAATTTATTAGGTTGATGAAATCTGGATGTGTCATCCAAAAAGCCTCAAAGCGAAATGGCCTATGGGTGGTATTGCCAGGACAAGACCATTGGAGAGAGATTGGCCAGTGATCTAATCTTGAGAGCGGCAATATTGAAGCTGAGAGGTCTCCTCCCAGATGGATTGCGTTGTTTGAGAGTAAGAATCTGTCCAGACGAGAAGCAATTTGTTGCACACCTGCTCTTTTATTATTCCAAGTGTAAAGTCCATTATTGAATGACATGTCAATGAGATAGTTGTTTTGAATGAACTCTTTTAGATTATTACTTTCCTTGTCCAGTTTGTTCCTACCTCCCCATTTTTCTTCCAGCTTGGTTATCGTATTGAAGTCGTCCCCAGTGATCTAGAGCAGATGAATTCTTTCAGCATTAATTATAGATAGGGTATTCAAAGTTTCTACCTTGTACATAGCCTCATGGGGAAAATAGACATTGGTTAAATGACCGTGTATACCAATCCCTGTGATGTGGAAAGTAGATTGAATAAAATTCTTGTTAGCATGGATGTTATTGAGTGTAATGGTATGTGTGTCCCAAATGACTGCTAGGTTGCCTGAAGCACTAGAGGCATCCACTGTAGCTGCAAGACTTCCTGGCCAGACTCTTGCTGCAGTTTGGTCCATAGAGGTAAAGTTGCATTTGGTTTCTTGCAAAAAGAGGATTTGTGGCTTCTCTTGCTGTATCATATTTTTAATTAGTCTGCATTTTCCAGGGCCATTGAGCCCTCTGATATTCCATGAGATTAACTTCATGATGGAATGTTGGCGAGAGAGTTGTAATACTTTGTAAGCTTGGAGTATCTTCCTGACTCCACCAACATTTCCCCGATGCAGATGGTTCGTTGGAGATTCGTTTCCCTTCCTCTCTTTTTCTCGTCTTTGGTAACATTTTTCCCATCCCAAAGGCCTCCGGTCTGAATGCCTAGGGATTTTTGCCGTTGTTCTCATGAAAGGATCACTTCCAAATTCTCCAATTGTCTCTCTCGAATTTTGTCATAATTTTTTGTTTTACATGCCTGCTCTAGGCGAAGAATATCCAGATCCCCACTATCTATGCTTTATGGTTCCTCTTGCATGTGCTAAGTATCACTTATTCCTTCTATTGTTTCTGTTGCCATTGTATAAGAAGGCTGCGTGTTATCTATTTCCATTCCCTGAGAGTTCCAAGCTGGGACTTTATGTAGAGCCAATAAGGAAAGATCTGTGGGTAGGGGATATTTTTGGGATTTCTTGGAATCAAAATGGGTAGATTGTTTGTCCTTCTTAGGTTCCTCCTCTAAGGGGGTGGGATTTTCAGAGTTACGAACATCCTGTCAGGCCAGCGCTTCAAAACTATTTCTCGTAGAAGGCTTGGATGAACTAGCATGAGGCATCTTAGGGTTTGAAGCAGGTTTCTTGTGGTTTTTTCTACGATTGGTGACTTTAGTGAAGCCATCCGAATCAAGCTTATCAGGGGCTGAGAAATTTGAGGGTTTCTGATTTAAAGGACAGTCTCAAAATAGATGGTTAGGGCATGACATCTCCTGCATCAAAACAGAACATGTTCATAATCTATTAACTGAACCTATTCAATATCGTCATGATAGAGACTTACCGAATCTAGAAGTGGCTTGCTAAGATGCATATAAACGCAGATTCGGGCATAGGAAGTGTATCTTCAAAGTTTTGTCTCCTCTGCAATTTTGATCATTTCACCGAGACCATTTACAATGTCTTGTAGAGACTCTTCGTCCCGGTATTCCAAGGGGAGTGAGTAGAGACGGATCTAGACTAGTGCCCAACTAAGATCTTCTTTGTTCAAATTAAATTGCTCAACCCAGTCCGCAGATATAGGCCAGCTACGTTAAAAAAATAGGGCCCTCCATCTAGGACTCTATTTCGGTTCTCTAAGCAGTTAAAGATGGCTATGAAGAGCCCTTTAGATCCTAGCTACAGGGTTATGTGTCCTTTTGGCTTCCACTTAGCTGCTATCCAAGCATGCAATGCTTTCTCTGTTGGCCATAGTCCTATAAATTTGCCAATCAGGGCATGGTCTCTGATGTACTGGATCTGAGCATAGATCTAGTGACTTGGGAGCTCTATCTTCAAGCGTTCAGCAGCAACTGGCTTGCAGGTGGTCGATGTTACTTGGGGATGCTCTTTGTCATCCGTCTTGGCATTTTGTGGATCCATTTCCGGTCTAGCTCCATTTTTTTCAGCATTTCTGGTACCTTCCTCATGCATTTGCAGAGTTTCATCTTCATTGGGGGGAGGTGCAGCGTCCTCCCCCTGGGGGGATTCATGATGCGCGTGACTCTTCTTGTCATTTATGGTTGGTCGTATTGCTAGCGGTGATGACAGTAGTGCAAAGGTCTGTGTAGGTCTACTGTTGTAGTTTCTTTAGAATCCCTAAATCACTATGTTGTCGCAGGTTCTCACCTCTTCAAGAGACATTCTAATGTATTATTATTATTAATATAATAGTGTTATAATAATAGTATTTAATCAAAGTACGGGTAACTAATTAATATAAATTTATTAGTAAAGCTATATACTAGGAACATAAATTTACTATTTAAATATCTTATACTATATAATCTAACCCACTAAAAAGGGTATGAAAAGGATTATCTCTTAAAAATAAGAAATTAAGGAAGATTTCCAAAGAGGATCAAAGAACTATGGCTAAAGAAAGCAGGTTAAAGGATAACAAGGGGAAAAATCTTTATAAGGAATCTAGAACAAGCTATAAAAAGAGGAAGTGGAGGAAACGACTAGGAAGCAAGGGTTGGGACCCAACAACTAGTGATCTTCCAACCATCATCTCTATTGAGATTGCTTAGTCTTCTTTCAATCTCAAGGGATTCCCTAAATTTTCGGTGATGGAATTGCGAAACTCTAGAAATAACATTGGCCTCCTCAATACAAACATGATGTTTGGTCTTCTCCGCATGTTTTGCTAGTGCAGAAGACTTGGTTCTCCTATGTTTAAGGTTGGTTGCATGCTCACTAATTCTTTGATTAATGGAGCATCTAGTCTCACCAATATAGGGGGTCTGATAAAAAGAGTTTCGAGAAAGATAAATCCCATCTCCTTAATGTCTTTGTTGAGAATAGTTACAGTAGATACCTGGGTCAGATGGATTTCCTCAAAGCTTCCAAAAATTTGGTAGTTAAAAAAGAACCTAAAGAACGAGTCCCATGGTTCCATCTACCTTTTGTTAAAGGGACCACTGATAAGATGGTAAGGATTCTTAAGAAGCATAATGTTCCCTTGACCTTTAGACTGCTTAACACCATTTGTAAGTCCCTCTGATCAGTGAAGGATCCTATTGACCCTAAGGACATGAAGGGTGTTTATATTATTCCTTGTTCCTGTGGGACCCCCTATATTGGTGAGATAGGACGCTCCATTAATCAAAGAATTAGTGAGCACACAACTGACCTTAAACATAAGAGAACCAAGTCTTCCACACTAGCAGAACATGCAGAGAAGACCAAACATCATGTTTGTATTGAGGAGGCCAATGTTATTGCTAGAGTTTCACAGTTCCATCACCAAAAATTTAGGGAAGCCCTTGAGATTGAAAGAAGGCCAGACAATCTCAATAGAGATGATGGTTGGAAGATCAGTAGTTGTTGGGTCTCGGCCCTCGCTTCTTAGTCGTTTCCTTCCCTTCCTCCCCTTCCTCTTTTTTATAGCTTGTTATAGATTTCTTATAAAGATTTTTCCCCATGTTATCCTTTAACCTGCTTTCTTTAGCCATAGTTCTTTGATCCTCTTTGGAAATCTTCCTTTATTTCTTATTTTTAAGAGATAATCCTTTTCATACCTTTCTTAGTGGGTTGGATTATGTTAAACACACACATGGTAGCAACAACATAGGAAAGATAAACATGAGAGTACATCTATTATTTGACAATGATATACATTTATAGTACATTTGTGTGACCATTAGGTTCCACATCGCAAGGTCTGTTTGACTTCCTTAATCTATTCGACTTCCACACCAACCCTAAGAGGATTAGGTTTCCAACATTCCCCCCTTTAATCCGAAGGGTTATGTATGAGTCCAAGAAGAGAGATGTAATACAAAACATGAAAAAATGCATGGCTGCACTGGGCTGAATGTGGTCTCAAAAATGTTGGTATAAAGGCGGTGGTTTAAGGATGACCACCAACACTAGAATGCTTAGTGCAGTTCCTGGAACTCTTCCAATTTTGGCATGAATCTCAGGTCTTCTGCTAGAGGAAGTGATCCTGATGTTTTGAAGAGGGAAAACTTCAACCATGAAAGGGAGGTCTCACCCTGCATAAAAGGGAGAACCTCAACCTGAAAAGGGAGGTCTCAACCTATAATGGTTTAAGGATGACCAACAACTCTAGAATGCTTAATGCAATTCCTGGAACTCTTCCAAAACTAGCAAGAAGCTAAAGTCTTTTTCTAGAGGAAGTGTCCCAAATTCTTTGAAGAGGCATCATCGTCTAAAGGCATGTTCAAGGGAATCTTTGTCTCGGGATACAACTCTAAATCTGGTATGGCAGGTTGTGGCTCAGAATCGCTTGATGTGGCTTTAAAGCTTGTAGATGACCAACATTTCCCCCATTGTTAGATACAAGGTGAGAAGATGGAGAAAACACAACTGCAAGACTGTTTAATAATCTAGAACAAGTTCTAACATGTGACTAGAATATCCTCTTTGATGTTGATGCCCATTACCAAGAAGCAATCCATCCAAGATGAATCTTTGTTCTTGCAGGAGGTTTGTTTCTGAAGCATCTGTTTGAAGAATGGATGGTTTTATGACAATGCTTACATGGATGAAGATCAAAATAGTGATCTTTCATATGGTCAACTCACTCACAGTGTTGGAATTTCACAATCTATTGCTGTGGAAGAGGGGCAGAGTCTGGAATATATGAAGGTGAAATGTCATGAAGGAATCTAACACTTTGAAACTAGATGGGCTTTGAGTAATTTTGAATATGAAAGGACATGTCCTTGCCATATCTAAGACTAGTTCTGTGCTTGTTGTGGACAATCTCTTCCCAAGGTCTGATGACTGACTTGGGAAGTGCAGACTGAATTTCTGCATCTGCATGTACAACTGTTGCTTTATTGGGCACTAGATCTGAATCAATTCTAACATTATTGTCTTGCTGTTTATGGGAGTTTGTTTCATTTTTTTGAACAGAAATAGGTTCAGAACGATGACTCCATTGTTGTAATTCTACTTATTGTAGTTGAGATTCAAGATGCAAAAAATCAATGTTTTCTTGTGCATTTTGCAGACAGGTTTGGATGTCAAAGAGAGTGTCTTTGTTGACCTTCGCCATGTCTTCAACAATAGAAAACATTAATGTGTTCAATAGCTCTAAAAAATTATAGATTCTGGCCATTGACTCAACAAAAATGAAGACCTCAAAGGATTTCAACTAGAAATAAATCCCAAGAGATAGAGGTGGAGTTGGGCCCAAAATAGTCAAAAAAATCTAATATATTTATGTAATTATCCCCGAAATAACGTTGTAATTTGACTTTATATGTTTCAATGATTTAAATAGCATCCACGTACCAACCATGCATCATATATTTGAGCCAACATACCCATACCAACTTACAGTCTTTATAGAAAGATACCAATGAATGATGCAAAATCTTCCACATACTAATATCACAACTTTCACACACGAAAGATCATTTGTAACAAGTATACATACCATTCAATCTGACATCATGCTCGAAATAATGTATCAATTCCTCTTTGTAATAGCCCTAAAGAAAACTAATGCACCATATACAGTCGCAACAATTACACTCAGGGCCACGCTGTATGGCAAAACACAAGGCTTCTCCTTCACTACAATGACCTAGGGAATGTGGGATCCTTCATAGAGATATAATGTCGATGAAGGGTAATGGATGCTTTGAAAATGATGTAATCACTTGTTGAAATCCTCGTTTGTTATGCTACTCAGCTTCTTCCACTCGCGTTCTCTTCTTTGTTACAGAGTTATGTAAAATTGGGACAAATACTGATATAATCTAACAATTAAAGTGTCTCAACACCATCTTTGTTGATCTAAGCTCTCGGGTGTTTCCAACTGCAAGATTTCAATTTTATTCAGTTCTCCAGCGAAAATCCGACTTTTGTACCCCATTCACCGCATTGTTCAAAAGGAGTTCTCAGAATGTCACTACTCCAGAATAGTTGTGGTCCCTTATTGCTACTAATAGGTTACAGGTGCCTTCAATTCATCAATCACTCAATACTTTCACTTCGCGTCATGCATTGAGAGACATCGCCTAGGACAAACTGCAACCTCTCTTTCCTCACAAACTCTCCTTATTTCTTGAGAGATGGAATGTCGCATTTACCATGCTTCCGCCCAATGATTGTATGCACTAGGCGAATGCAACTGACAGGGAAGGGAGCGTTGTATAAATAACATAAAAATAGATATATGGAGCGTTCAACGTGATAGAGGGAGGTGATATGACACAATAATAATGTATAATTAATAGGACAATGTTATATATGTTAGGCAAACATGGATGGCACTATAGGAAACATTTTTAGGCAGCGTAGGTGGTATGGAAACGGTTAACAATACTATGGCAATAACTCCAGGCAGCGCAGGTGATATATTGAGTGGGATTCAGTGGTAGCTATGCAGTGGTAGGTATTCAGTGGTACGTATGAAAAAGTAGTAATTCATCCAAGAAACCTATTGGTTGTGCATTCATAAAAGTAATATATCTTATTCCTGTGGTCAATTATAGTTGATATTCCATATTTAGCAGGCCATATCATAGTTCATTAAGAGAAGAAAGATACGAGAAGTCACAAATACCTATGTAAGAAGTGGTGAATGCTCTGAATCCTTGGAAAGTATTAATTCGTTCAATCCTCTGAACAATTTTGTAAATTAAAACTCCAAGAAACCCGCTGTGTGTGCATTAATGAAAGCACTAATTCAGTCCATTGTTCCATCCTCACTCAGTGAGTAGGGCATTAAAGGTTCCATTCCCTACAAATACATTTGAATTATGTCCTATGCTGCGCAGGAAAAGGATGTTATAAAGTCAGTGGATAGCTTTTCTCAGCGTAAAAAACCATAATTTCTTCCCTTCCTTTACAAAGAAAATAAACCACAATGATATTGATAGACTTCTACATGCACATTACAAGCTATTACAGGCACATGAAATTTGGAACATGTACACGAACTCAGCCTCTCATAAACTCACTGCTACAGGCATTGTAGAAATCAAATCTAAAACATAACATCAGTAGTTGTAGTTTGATTCCTTTGATCCCAATATTGCAACATGGCTTCTCCAATGGCTAGATGAAGTGTCTCCTTTCAACAGACATGGAGTGATGGCAGATGATTTGATCCACTTAAGCTCTTGAGACTATCGTTGATGCATCTAGAATAATGCAGCTCTCTCCCGCCACAATATCACAACACAGGAGGCGTTATACCACATGAATCGTTGTTATGTGGACAAAGGTAATGACTGGAAGCTGCGTTTTGGATATGGAGGAGGGAGTAATTACATGGAGGCCAGTGGAATGGTATTATCAAACAAGCGCTATGGCAGGAGGCAGTGGGAGATACCTGGAGCAACGTTATGGAAAAATACACAATGGTATTTGTGAATATATAACTCTGCTACATACCATATAGTCACAACTCCATTTGCTTGCAATGACTATGCTACCTGTAAATCTATCATATCACGCCTTCTGGGATACATTCAACACTACCATGATTAACAGAGGCATAATTACCACACATAGTTATTTAAAAATAGTCTTCAACAAATATTTCACATACATGCAGCATACCGTCACCTTTCTCATGCCACTCCACATTCATCCCTCCAAACTCGGTGGTACCAGTTCACCTCACCAAATTGTTGTAATTATGGTATCACTGCTCTCTGAGGACTCTTATAACAACATTCAACTTACAATAGTGATTTGTCAGTCTGCAAAAATGCAGAACAGAGGCAGAATAGGAAAAGATCACAACTACAATTTAGCTGACAACATATTCATGAAATGCAAGACTGGCATGCACAAAGAGGCCACAAAATTAGTGGCTCATATTTGGGCAAGGCAGGAGTACACCTACTCTGATACCATGTTAAACACACACATGGCAGCAACAACATAGGAATATAAACAAGAGAGTACATCTATTATTTGACAGTGATATACATTTATAGTACATTTGTGTGACCGTTGGGTTCCACATCCCAAGGTCTCTTGGACTTAATCTATTCGGCTTCCACACCAACCCTTAGAGGATTAGGTGTCCAACATATTATATATTATAAGATATTTAAAAAGAAAATTTATGTTCCTAGTAGATGGCTTTACTAATAAATTTATATTAATTAGTTACCCATCCTTTGATTAAATACTATTACTATAACACTATTATATTAATAATAATAATATAGTAAATCCTCACAATTACTAATTTCCCTAGAACTATTAATGTAGGTTCCTATTAGA
>APFE031649892.1:2235-21345 GCA_000404065.3 Pinus taeda | reverse complement strand
TAATGTTTATTACATATTGATTACTACCCATAATTATTAATCAATATAGTCATAACTAAAATATTATTTTTAAAAATAAAGAACACCATTTAATAAGTATTACGATTAGGATAAGGAATAATTTAAGATTGTACTGCGATGAGAGAGATTATGCAAACTTGTGCTATGCTAAAACAATACTCAAGATAAATTTGTTCATCAATCTTGTCAATCAGCGAACCTGTAATAGGCTGCAGCGGTCCTATAACATGTAACGTGGCAGCTTTGACATAATGATCCGGAGGCCAAGCCCATGAATGACACAGATTTCACGAGTATAAATGATTTGAGATACAGACTTATGTCATATGACACGTCTAACAGAAACTACTCTTCTCGCGACATATATCACTAGACGCGTCATAATCTTAGACATTATATTGACACCAAACAGAAATCGGATTCTATACGTGTCTCTCCCACAGCTTGTTGCCTACAATATATATACAGTCCTCTCAGTTTGCAGAGACTCTTGTATCCAGAGTTCAAAGCGAAAAATGGCACAGATGCAAAGGCCAAGGAGTCAAGATCAAGAAGACAGGCGGGAGACTGAAGTCTCAGAGCAGGAATCTCCCATGGCGACCACGGACGTGGAGGAAGCCATGTCTCCCGAAACCCTAGGAGATGCACAGGTTTACATTTCCTCTATGTCGCTGCCCTTCCAGACGGGTCAGAGTCAGCTCGGAAAGGCGGGTGAAGCGCAAGACGTGGGGCCTGTGAGCGCAGCCTACACGAGACGAGAGGTCTACCTGACCCCTGGGGGAGAAGTCGCGCAGCAGGTGACCGAATATTCCACCACCACCACCATGCAGGTAGGGTTTGATCCGTATTATAATGTTGCTGCTGCCGCGCCCGGGTATGCCCAGATGAACCCTAGTGTGGGTTATGCCGCGCCCGGGAATGACCAGACGAACCCTAGTGCGGGTTATGGGGCGCCTGGGTATGACCAGTTGAACGCTAGTGCGGGTTATGGAAACCAGGCGTTTTATGGAGCCACCGGCGGGGTGGACTATGGGGGCCATGGGGGCATTGCTGTGAGTAATCCTGCCATCAGGACCGACTCAACAGCGTATGCTAATGTGGGGACTACCGGCGCTGCAGGAGGGGGATCACAGCCCGCCGAAACATCAGTAGGAGGGGGATCACAGCCCGCCGAAACATCTACTGAGTAGATACGTTTAGGGTTAGGGTTATGCAGGGAGCATTGCAAAACTACTGAGTAGATACGTTTAGGGTTAGGGTTATGTAGGGAGCAGTGCCCAACTACTGAGTAGATACGTTTAGGGTTAGGGTTAGGGTTAGGGTTAGGATTAGGGTTAGGGTTATGTAAGGAGCAGTGCACAACTACTGAGTAGATACGTTTAGGGTTAGTGTTATGCTTGGAGTCGTATACGTATGTGAAGTTTATAGTGAATTTGTTGCTTAGAGGTGTTGCTTAGAGGTGTGGATTTTGATTTCTAGTTGAATCGGCTTTAACATTTTCCAGGGAATTCATTGTCGTTGCTTGTTATTAATTGGTGAGTTCTCTATAATTGAGATTTGTCTACGGTGGTTTGTTTTAATGCACTGCATTCTCTGCAGATTGTGTTTGGGTACGTTGGAATATTGAAAAAAAAATTACGCTATTTGGTTTTACTCAAAAGCAATTTATAAAAAATATGCTATTTGTTATTATTCAAAAACAATTTATATATGATAGTAAATGAGATTTGTCTGGTGGTTTGTTTTAATGCAGTGCATTCCCTGCAGATTCTGGTTGGGTAGGTTGAAATATAGAAGGAGTATGCTATTTGTTTTTACTCGAAAACAATTTGTAGAAAATATGTTTTTCGTTATTATTCACAAACAATTTATATATGATGGTAATTGAGATTTGTCTATGGTGGTTTGTTTTAATGCAGTGTATTCTCTGCAGACTCTAGTTGGGTAGGTTTGGAATATTGAAAAAAAACACGATATTTGTTTTTACTCGACAATAAAAAATATGCTATTTCTTAATATTCAAAAAGAATTTATAAATGATGGTAAATGCTATTTGTTAATATTCAAAAACAATTTATATATGATGGTAATTGAGATTTGTGTATGATGGTAATCGAGATTTGTCTATGGTGGTTTTGTTTTAATGCAGTGCATTCTCTGCATATGTTTTAACACGGTGCATTCTCTGTATATTATAGTTGGGTATATTGAAATATAGAAAAAAATATGCTATTTATTTTTACTCAAAAACAATTTGTAACTCAAAAACAATTTGTAAAAAGTATATATATATATATATATATATATTCACAAACAATTTATATATGATTGTAATTGAGATTTGTCTATGGTGGTTTGTTTTAATGCAGTGGATTCTCTGCAGATTCTAGTTGGGTACGTTGGAATATTGAAAAAAAATATGCTATTTGTTTTTACTCAAAAACAATTTATAAAAACTATGCTATTCGTTATTATTCAAAAACAATTATATATGATGATAATTGAGATTTGTCTGTCGTGGTTTGTTTTATTGATTCTAATTTGGAAGGTTGGAATATTGAAAAAATATACGATTTGCTTTTACTAAAAAAATTAAATTTATGTATGCTATTTGTTATTATTCAAAAACAATTTCATATAATCTACATATCATGGTATAATCTACATATCATGGTAATTGAGATTTGTCTATGGTGGTTTGTCTTAAATCTGTTCATTATCTGCACACTCTAGTTGGGTAGGTTGGAATATTCAAAAAATCTGCCAATTTGTTTTACTAAAAATGAATTATAAAATATATGCTATTTGTTATTATTCGAAAGAAATTTATATAGGATGGTTATATAAATTGGTGATCTCTATAAGGCCCAACAGATCTTTCAAAAACCATCGAGACCTGTGGATTTTGATTATTTTGATTTTTTTTTAAAGAGTCAAAGTCTCTTTGATGTTGATGTCTCCGTGCTTAAAAATATCGTGTGCTTAAAAATATCAGGGTATCATGAGTGGTGGTCTAAGTTTCTTAAAAAAATATCATGGTATCATGAGTGGTGGAAGTTTCAGCAACATAATCTGGATTTTTGGATTTTCTACAATACCTATCTTGGATTTTTGGATTTTCTACAATACCTATCTTACTTTTACAAAACTCAAATTTAGCCTTCTCACAATTTGGACTTTTACAAAACTCAAATTTAGCCTTCTCACAATTTGAATTTCCGAACAATTTGGATTTTCAACGCATAACTTAACTTTCTCACAATCTAGATTTTCCAAAGTCCGACGACCGATAATTGGCAAAATAGAGTCCGAGATTTTCCACCATAGAGTCCGAGATTTTCCACCACAAATTGACTGACAAAATAGAGTCCGATGACTGACAAAATAGAGTCCGACTGAGATTTTCCACCATAGAGTGAGATTTTCCACCATAGAGTCCGAGATTTTCCACCACAAATTGACTGACAAAATAGAATCTGATAACTGACAAAATAGAGTCCGACTTATATATCTAAGAAATAGAAATTCCCCTCCTAAAGACCAGGAATCTGACTGGAATCTGATCCATTTTTCATGATACTACCATGCAACTAGAAATCATTCTGGATCTGATCAATTTTCATGCATAACTTACCCATGCAACCTAGAACTTCAATTCCCCCTTAAGACATCTGAATCTGATCAATTTTCATGCCTAGCTTACCCCTGCAATGTTCTGATCAATTTTCATGCCTAACTTACCCATGCAATGTAATGACCGGATAATTTATGTGAATAAATCCTCTGTTTTTACCATTGTAGGTAAAGTGTGGAACAGAGATTATTGTTTTTTTTATAAAATGATTAGAATGTTATTAATTCCAAAACTGAATATGGATTGAGTAAATTACATATGGTAACTTTCTATGAGAAAGTTATTCTCTTTTCTTGCCAGATTAAAAAAATAAACAGTTGCCAGCAAGGGGGCAAACCCTAACTGTTTTTCCTCCTCATATAGAAAAGATGGGAAAAAGGAAAGGCCCGGGTTGTTAAGAAACAGACGGGAAAAGAAACGCGCAAAAGGAGGAAAGAGATAGTGCTAAGTCTGGTGAAGACCAGATATCACAGGCACAGGTGGTGCATTATATTTGCCGAAGGCAGAGGTCTGGCAAATGAGCTTGGGGGAGATTCAGTCTGGATTGACTAATCTCGTGGTTGGGAGGAAAGCAAGCAAAAAAACCAATTTTCTCCATTCTGGAGAAGTATAGGAGACTGTAAGTGTGGAAGTACACGTAAGTACAGTTACAGTTTTCATATTTCCGAGAAAATTTCATACTCTTTCGAAATATTAGTTAGCTGTAGATTAAGAAGTAGAGTACTCTGACGATAGTCCCAGTATATTAGAAAGAGAATAATTACATTCTATTTGAGATGAAAATTTTAAATATAGTTCGACTGAACTTAGATTATTTAATTAACTTGAACAGAGGACTGTCTGGGAGGTTGGCTTCAGGGATTCGTTTAAATACCAAAACCCTCCCCTTAGAAACCGAATAGAATGTTGAAGGGGAATAGTAAATTTCCATGTACAAGAAAATGAAAGGACTCATAAAACTTATACCTGTAACGAAATAAAAGAATGACAATAAACAATCTGAGCGGAATAGTAATAAATAATGACAAGATTTATAGGTTCTGGGTGTGAATAATTCCCCATACAGTAACAGAATCCATCAGAGACCATACGCTGTAAAACAAAGTATTACTTTCTTCTCTGCGATAGTAGAAAGATAGTGTAAATATACAACAACATTTTTGAAAGAAAAGCCATTATAACCAACAATTGCATTCATAAACCCTTAGTTATAGGGTCAAAATTTATTTAAAACGAAATTGGAAATTCGTATACATTCAGAGAACACTTCAAAATGAACCCAGAAAACAGCATGCGGAAGCTACGTAAATTAAAGAGTTAAATTGTTTTTATTCGAAGAATCCGCGAACATGTAGACTGGAAATATTCAATAACAGACCCACGAAAATTACATTTACAGGTGTTGTTTAAATGAGCAAGGAAATGAAAACATTGTCATTCGTATAGAAGCGATAAAACATAACTAGAGGTTCCCGAGCGCCGAGCGCATTTGGGAATAAAAACCTCGGATTAATATATACATATATATACTGACAAATTGAGGAAAAATATACATCCAAGTACCAGTAAAAAAAAATCATGTACCAAATCAATAGACAAACAAACCCTTGTTGGAACTCAATTAGGTTATTAAAGAAACTGAAGCTACAGAGTTTATATATATATAGAAAAACTCATAAATCAAAATATCCGCTCGGAGCTGAGCTACACACAGTATAGAGTAATGGGTATATAAATATTCATACATCCAATGAAATGATTCTAAAAGGTGAAGCCGGATTGAGTTAAGGAAACCAGTGGCTCGCCAAGTAATCCCTCTATACAGAACAAGAGAGAATTTAACTATCTGGGAGCTTATACATCTACAATAAAACCATCATGCAATAATAAAAGACCCGAAAGCCTCTCATAAGGTGCGAGCACATCACAGCAACCCTTGAATATTCATAAGGGCAGAGCCTCATGGCATCGAGCTGTGAAAGGCTTCCTTAGCCCAGGAAGTAAGGAATGATTCACGCTCCCATTAGAAAAACAGAAAACCACCTGACAGAAGGAGATAAGAATTAAACTTTGCATCTGACTCCTCCTTATACAGCTAGATTTCTTACAGGAGTCAAGCTCTTACCGGTGAAATAGTTTCCACTGGAGAATTGGAGCTGTAGTTCCTTGCCGCCGTGCTGAGGTCACCATACTCTGTTCAGCCAACCGATGTGAATAAAAATTAGTTCAGGAGTGGATTCAATAAAACCTTGTAAATTCTATTGACGAGCAACAGTGAAACGATGGTGGATTTACCTGATGGAATGAGCGGTAATCAGGATAGAACGCTGGGAAATTCGCATAGCCTCCAGGCACAAAAGAGCATGCTCAAGTTCTAACATCAAAATCCAAGGTAAACACCTGAGAATCAAACGCCATAATCTGGATGCCGCATAGCAGAGCTCTCAGGAAACGACCCACCTTCTGTCAAATGAATTTCATAAACCCTAGAATGCTGCCTGTATAGTGGGCACGCGAAACCTTCACCGTTCGATGGAGGGATTAAATCTCCATCGTTAAAACAAACCATAATCCCGAGAAGGCCGAGTACTTGCCTGCGGTAATAAAGGTCATTACCTACTCTCGAGCTCAGCATCCAGATCAAAGGTAGATAGTATCAAGGCAGGTCCACCTGTCCATCCCTTAGGCAATCAGCATTTAAGAGGTAGGATCCGCTAAGGGATGCTGTCAGTGTAAATCATATTGAATACGATTATGTCATGCGCCAAGGATGGTGAATAAATTAATATTATATATATAAATTTCGCCTTGGGTAATGGGTTGAAAGGTGTAACAAATCGTAAACATATTAAATTACACCATGGGCGATGGGTTCAACCCTCGTACCCATCTTTAAAAATGTGTACAATGAAATAATTTTTTTTTTTACCCAGTATTATGTTATTTTCTTTGGATTAATGGGTTGTGACATGTGGTATCAGAGCCCAGTTACAAAACTGAGGCCTCTGGGTAAGGATAGATTGACATAAGAGGAATAAAAAAAAATAAAATAAAAAATTATATAAAATATGAACCTTCCTTATCATTCTTTTCATTTTGTTGGAATAAGTACAGGATCAGGAGTTTCGAAAACTTGCAGCATGAGGAGAGCAGATAATACAACTAGACGACCTGTGATGGGACAAGGGATACCTGGTCCCGAAAATAATCCTGAACTATGGGTCCAGCTTGGGGAAGAGGCTAGAGTTACAAATCAAGACATTCTGGAAACCGTACAGGAACTTAAAAATGAGATGGCAAGGCTGCGGGAAGACAATGCTAGACTAGTGATGGAGCAAGAAAGAATACTGAAAAGTTTATCTGATCGATAGAATCAAGTACCAGCTAATCCTAGCATGGAGCAACAGAGGATGTCGGAAGAACAGAACCACCCTATGCCCCCTGAAGGATCGGAGGAACAGGAGGAGCGTTCCGATAATGTAATTGAACAACAAACTTCAAAAAGACAAAGGGTGGAACTACAAGGGGAATTTCGCAAAATTAAACCACCACATTTTGATGGGGAACAAGAAGAAGCAGCTGAAGCATGGCTAATTAATATGAACAAGTATTTTCAGCTCTATGAATATGACCACAATCTTAAAGCTAGATTGGCTATTTTTCAGCTACAAGGAAAGGCCACCTTATGGTGGAAGTGAAGATTGTAAAAGGAGTTACTGAACAGACTATTACTTGGGATAACTTCCAAAAGTATTCTAAAGAGAGGTACCTAACTGAACGGTTCTACGATGAGAAGGCAAGAGAGTTCCATGATCTGCGTTTGGGGCAGCAGACTATGGACGAGTTCATCACCTGCTTTACTTCCCTGCTTCGCTATGTGCCATATATAAGGGAGGAAAAGGCAAAGGTACAGAGATTTGTAAGCAGCTTACCGCCCTACATGCGAGAAAGGATTGAATTTGACAATCCAAAATCAATGGATGAGGTAATTCGGAAGGCCAGAATCTGTTATCAGCAAAGCAAACAAAAGGGGGAAGCAGCTGGCAAGAAATGGAATGAGAAAAAGAGCTTTAAGTCAATAGGAAACAACAAAGGAAATCGCAGTAGTGGAAGTAAGCGAAATGGCAAGGGACTGAATAGCAGAATTCCAGCTAGAACCACATCCAAATTTAGGCCTAACAATGAATCTAAAGTCAGCGAACAACAGGCATGCTTGGACAATGAAGGGACAACAAGACTCCCGTGCAATGCTGGGGTTGTGGGGGACCCCATTACAACAAAAACTATCCACAACGGAAGGGGACAGAACAGTTATCCCAAATTCACGAAGCTTCAACAGTCGGTGATGTGGGACGCAGTGTACCTAAGATTAATGCGGCTTTGGAAGACCGTCAGGCGGAGTATCAGCCAACTATGGTCGAATTCTAAGGTAATATTTCAGACCTTACTGTATCTGTTTTAATTGATCCTGGGGCTACACTGAGTTATGTAAGCCCAAAAGTAGTGGAACGTTGTAATTTACAATCTGTTAAGTTTAAAAACCCATGGCTGGTGCAATTAGCTACGGGAGCCAAAAGACGAGTGATAGCTAAAATTAAGGACTGTCCTTAACCATAGCTGGACAGTCGGTAACGGCTGACTTAAACGTGCTTCCCCTTGGCTCCTATGATATTCTCACTGGTATGGATTGGCTGGAAAAACACTGGTCATTAGTGGATTGTAAGACCAAGATTATCTACTTTAGAGATCACCTTGGAAACAAAAAAGAGATGCAAGGAATTAAACGACCTGTGTAAGTTCGACCAATAACAGCAAACCAGCTTGTAAAATGTATTCGAAAAGGATGCCAGGTCTATGCCATCCTGGTGGGTTATGCAGATTCTAAGGATAAAACAGCTATTCTAAATAATATCCCTGTAATCCAAGAATTCACAGATGTGTTCCCAGAAGAAATTCCTGGGTTGCCCCCAAGAAGGAACATAGATTTTACCATTGAGTTGGTTCCAGGAGCGGCATCAGTGTCACGGGCACCATATAGAATGAGTGTACCCGAGCTGACAGAATTAAAAATGCAGTTGCAAGAATTATTAGACAAGAATTATATACGTCCTAGTGTGTCCCCGTGGGGAGCCCCAATGTTGTTTGCTAAGAAGAAGGATGGAACCTTCCGGATGTGCATTGATTACCATCAGTTAAATAAGTTAACCATTAAGAATAAATATCCTTTACCACGGATCGACGAACTATTCAATCAAGTGAAAGGTGCGACGGTGTTCTCTAAGATTGATCTGCGTTCTAGTTACCATCAAATTCGAATTAAAGAAGAGGATATCGCTAAAATAACTTTTAGAACCAGATACAATCATTATGAATTTGTGGTCTTGCCATTCGGACTTACCAATGCCCCCGCAACGTTCATGTGTTTAATGAACAATATTTTTCATCAATATTTGGACAGATTTGTACTGATATTTATTGATGATATATTAGTATATTCTCGCACCATGGAGGAGCATCATGAACATCTTAGAAAGGTGTTACAGACCCTTCGGGAACACCAACTATACGAAAAGTTTAGTAAGTGTGATTTCTTTAAAGAAGAAATCCAATACTTGGGTCATGTAATTACCAAGGAAGGGATCGTTGTGGACCCAGAGAAGATAAAGGCCATAATGGACTGGCCTGTACCGAAGGATGTGGTAGATGTTCAATCTTTTATGGGACTGGCTGGATATTATAGGAGGTTTGTAGAAGGTTTTCTAGAGTAGCATTTCCCATTACCTCATTACAGAAAAAGGGGAAAGCATTTCATTGGACCCCAAACTGCCAGAAAAGTTTTGAACAATTGAAACACCTACTCACCACAACACCTATTTTGAGGATAGCTGACCCTGATAAGGATTACGTGGTTTGTACGGATGCGAGCAAAGAAGGAGTAGGTGGAGTTTTAATGCAAGAAGGCAAGGTGGTCGCGTACGAGTCTTGGAAATTAAAGGAGCATGAACAGAAATACTCTGCTTATGATTTAGAATTGACTGTCGTCATCCATGCCTTAAAAATGTGGCGACATTATCTTGTGGGCAGGAAATTTTTGCTGCTCACTGATCATCATAGTTTGACCAACTATTTCAGCCAGCCTACCTTAAACGCTAGACAAGCATAATGGGTGGACTTCCTGAGTGGCTTTGATTTCGAGATAAAACATTTGCAAGGGAAAGAAAACCGAGTGGCGGATGCCTTAAGTCGGAAAGTACAACATTTGTATGAAGTCTCCGTTAGTGGGTAGAAGAGTTCCATTTTGGAAATGGTTAAAGAAGCCTCAAGTCAAGATGTTAAATATCAGCAGTTAAAACTACAGCTACAACAATCTGCTAACTTGGCAGGCCAACCAGATTATGAGTTAGATGATGCAGGAATGATATATTTCCAGCAAAGATTATATGTACCCAACCAAGATAAAATTAAAAATCTGATTATGGATGAATTCGATGTCAGCCATTATGCGGGACACCCAGGATACCAGAAAATGATTACTGCCATCTGAAAAGATTACTTTTGGCCAGGAATGAAGAAGAACATTGCTGAGTATTTGGCACGATGTTTAGAATGCCAGCAGATTAAAGAAGAACACCAGCATCCAGCGGGATTATTACAACCATTACCTATTCCGGAATGGAAATGGGAAATCATTTCCATGGATTTCATCACAGGGTTACCTAAGTCAAAAAGGAACAATGATTCCATTATGGTGGTAGTAGATAAACTAAGTAATGATGTGCATTTTATACCGGTACAATCCACGTACAAAGCTACACAGATTGCTCATGTTTTTATGCAGAATGTGTTTAAGCTTCATGGACTTCCAAAAACGATAATTTCCGATCGCGATGTGAAGTTCACATCAGCCTTCTGGAGAACACTATTCACTGATTCAGGAACCCAACTAAATTTCAGCACAACATACCATCCTCAGACCGATGGACAAACGGAACGAGTAAACCAAGTGGTGGAAGATATGCTGCGGGCATACGTTATGCAACAACCCACGCTGTGGGAAGAATATCTGCATCTGGTAGAATTCGCGTATAATAATGGGTATCACACCTCTACACAAATGAGCCCATTTGAGGTCATGTATGGTCGAAAATTCCGAGCACCCTCTAGCTGGGGAGGACCCGAAGATAAACTGAGTTTGGGACCTGAGATGCTTAAAGTAATGGGAGATATGGTGAAAAGAATGCGCGTAAATTTGAAGGCTGCTCAAGACAGACAGAAAAATTTTGCTGATCGGAAAAGAAGATTTAAGGAGTACCAAGTTGGGGATCACGTTTATATCAGAATTCAGGGTAAAAGAAGTACCTTACAATGGAGCGGGTGTGCCAAATTGGCACCCCGATACTGTGGACCCTTCCAAATTCTGGCTAGGATTGGACCAGTGGCATACCAGCTTGCCTTGCCGAGCCACATTCGAGTCCACAACGTGTTCCATGTTTCGATACTGAAGAAATATGTCTATGACCCTAAGCATGTGATCCAATGGCAGGATATTCAGGTAGTAACTATTGCTACAGTAAGACTGTTGAAATTAATATTGAAAGAAAAACTAACTTTAGAAATTGTGCAATGCAGGTCGAACCGGAAGGAGAGGTTCTGGTCGAACCTCTGAACATCCTCGACCGGAGAGAAGTGCAGCTGCGGAAACGCGTTATTACCCAAGTTAAGGTCTAATGGCGACACTATGGACCTGAGGAAGCCACTTGGGAAGATGAAGAATTAATGAAAAGAACTTATCCAGCTCTGTTCGTGGCTGAAAGACACCGAGATGGTGTCCAATCTCAGGGGGAGGAGATGTAATGACCGGATAATTTATGTGAATAAATCCTCTGTTTTTACCATTGTAGGTAAAGTGTGGAATAGAGATTATTTTTTTTTTATAAAATGATTAGAATGCTATTAATTCCAAAACTGAATATGGATTGAGTAAATTACATATGGTAACTTTCTATGAGAAAGTTATTCTCTTTTCTTGCCAGATTAAAAAAATAAACAGTTGCCAGCAAGGGGGGCAAACCCTAACTGTTTTTCCTCCTCCCATAGAAAAGATGGGAAAAAGGAAAGGCCCGGGTTGTGAAGGAACAAACGGGAAAAGAAAGGCACAGAAGGAGGAAAGAGATAGTGCTAAGTCTGGTGTGGACTAGATAGCACAGGCACAGGTGGTGTATTATATTTGCTGAAGGCAGAGGCCTGGAAAATGAGCTTGGGGGGAGATTCAGTCTAGATTGACTAATCTCGTGGTTGGGAGGAAAGCAAGCAAAAAAACCAATTTTCTCCATTCTGGAGAAGTATAGGAGACTGTAAGTGTGGCAGTACAGGTAAGTACAGTTACAGTTTTCATATTTTCGAGAAAATTTCATACTCTTTCGAAATATCAGTTAGCTGTAGATTAAGAAGTAGAGTACTCTGACGATAGTCCCAGTATATTAGAAAGAGAATAATTACATTCTGTTTGAGATGAAAAATTTAAATATAGTTCGAGTGAACTTAGATTATTTAATTAACTTGAACAGAGCACTGTCTGGGAGGTTGGCTTCAGGGATTCGTTTAAACACTGAAACCCTCCCCTTAGAAACCGAATAGAATGTTGAAGGGGAATAGTAAATTTCCATGTACAAGAAAATGAAAGGAATCATAAAACTTATACCTGTAACGAAATAAAAGAATGACAATAAACAATCTGAGCGGAACAGTAATAAATAATGACAAGATTTATAGGTTCTGGGTGTGAATAATTCCCCATACAGTAAAAGAATCCATCAGAGACCATACGCTGTAAAACAAAGTATTACTTTCTTCTCTGCGATAGTAGAAAGATAGCGTAAATATACAACAACATTTGTGAAAGAAGAGCCATTATAACCAACAATTGCATTCATAAATCCTTAGTTATATGGTCAAAATTTATTTAAAACGAAATTGGAAATTTGTATACATTCATAGAACACTTCAAAATGAAACCAGAAAACAGCATGCGGAAGCTACGTAAATTAAAGAGTTAAATTGTTTTTATTCGAAGAATCCGCGAACATTTAGACTGGAAATATTCAGTAACAGACCCACGAAAAATTACATTTACAATTGTTGTTTAAATGAAGCAAGGAAATGAAAACATTGTCATTCGTATAGAAGCGATAAAACATAACTAGAGGTTCCTGAGCGCCGAGCACATTTGGGAATAAAAACCTCGGATTAATATATACATATATATACTGACAAATTGAGGAAAAATATACATCCAAGTACCAGTAAAAAATCATGTACCAAATCAATAGACAAACAAACCCTTGTTGGAACTCAATCAGGTTATTAAAGAAACTGAAGCTACAGAGTTTATATATATATATAGAAAAACTCAGAAATCAAAATATCCGTTCGGAGCTAAGCTACACACAGTATAGAGTAATGGGTATATAAATATTCATACATCCAATGAAATGATTCTAAAAGGCGCAGCCGGACTGAGTTAAGGAAACCAGTGGCTCGCCAAGTAATCCCTCTATACAGAACAAGAGAGAATTTAACTATCTGGGAGCTTATACATCTACAATAAAACCATCATGCAATAATAAAAGACCTGAAAGCCTCTCATAAGGTGCGAGCACATCCCAGCAACCCTTGAATATTCATAAGGGCAGAGCCTCATGGCATCGAGCTGTGAAAGGCTTCCTTAGCCCAGGAAGTAAGGAATGATTCATGCTCCCATTAGAAAAACAGAAAACCACCTGATAGAAGGAGATAAGAATTAAACTTCGCATCCGACTCCTCCTTATACAACTATATTTCTTACAGGAGTCAAGCTCTTACCGGTGAAATAGTTTCCACTGGAGAATTGGAGCTGTAGTTCCTTGCCACTGTGCTGAGGTCACCATACTCTGTTCAACCAACCGATGTGAATAAAAATTAGTTCAGGAGTGGATTCAATAAAACCCTGTAAATTCTATTGACGAGCAATAGTGAAACGATGGTGGATTTACCTGATGGAATGAGCGGTAATCAGGATAGAACGCTGGGAAATTCGCATAGCCTCTAGGCACAAAAGAGCATGCTCAAGTTCTAACATCAAAATCTGAGGTAAACACCTGAGAATCAAACGCCATAATCTGGATGCCGCATAGCAGAGCTCTCAGGAAGTGACCCACCTTATGTCAAATGAATTTCATAAACCCTAGAATGCTGCCTGTATAGTGGGCACGCGAAACCTTCACCGTTCGATGGATTAAATCTCCATCGTTAAAACAAACCATAATCCCGAGGAGGCCGAGTACTTGCCTGCGGTAATAAAGGCCATTACCTACTCTCGAGCTCAACATCCAGATCAAAGGTAGATAGTATCAAGGTAGGTCCACTTGTCCATCCCTCAGGCAATCAGCATTTAAGAGGTAAGATCCGCTAAGGGATGCTGTCAGTGTAAATCGTATTGAATACGATTATGTCATGCGCCAAGGATGGTGAATAAATTAATATTATATATATATATATTTCACCTTTGGTAATGGGTTGAAAGGTGTAACAAATCGTAAACATATTAAATTACGCCATGGGCAATGGGTTCAACCCTCGTACCCATCTTTTAAAATGTGTACATTGAAATAATTTTTTTTTTACCCAGTATTATGTTATTTTCTTTGGATTAATGGGTTGTGACATGCAACCTAGAAATTCTTCCCCTCCTAAAGACCATCTGGAAAACTTATATAAAATAAATTCCCCTCCTAAAAAGACTATCTGGAAACTGATCAATTTTCATGACCATCTGGAATCTGATCAATTTTTCATGCCAGCCAGTTTCATGCCAGCCAAGGGAAGGACGGGGCCTTTCAATCTCTCCAGGTTGGTCGAGATTTCAGGCCCTCTTCCTTCCCCTTAAACCCCTTCTCACAATTTGGACTTTTACAAAACTCAAATTTAGCCATGGACTTTTACAAAACTCAAATTTAGCCTTCTCACAATTTGGATTTCCTAACAATTTGGATTTTCAACGCATAACTTAGCTTTCTCACAATCTAGATTTTCCACCACAATAATTAACTTATCCAAAACTCAAAATCAAATTGATCTTTCTCAAGAAGCTTACTTAATATATCAGCTACATTTTCATTTCTGTTACAATAGGTCAATTTGGATTTTCCATTCACAATCAAATTTAGCTTTCTCAAGAGGCTTACTTAATATATCAGCTACATTTTCATTTATGTTACAATATGTCAATTTGGATTTTCTATTCACACTTAATATATTAGCTATGTCAATTTAGATTTTCTATTCACACTTAATATATCAACTACATTTACATTTGGATTTTCTATTCACACTTAATATATCAGCTACATTTACATTTACATTTTCATTTCTGTTACAATATATCAAGTTAATTTGGATTTAACACATAACTTAGCAAGTCAATCAAACTGGATTTTCAGCAAGACACCGGTCAATTTTCTAGCAAGTCAATCAATCTGGATTTTGTACACATAACTTAGCAAGACACCTGTCAATTTTCTAGCAAGACAATTTCCTGTCAATTTTCTTTGACAATTTCTCGTCAATTTTCTTTGGTGGGACTTTTTCTGGATTTTCTACAATACATAACTTAGCCTTGATTTTCTACACAAGACAATTTCTAATCAATTTTATTTGATTGGACTTTTTCGCTTACAAACTCACAATCTGGATTTTCTACAACACATAACTTAGCCTTTCTGCAACACATAACTTACTTCTACAAAACTCAAATTTATCTTTTTCAAGAAGCTTACTGAGCTACATTTTCATTTCTGTTACAATATATCAAGTCAATTTTTTTAAGTTAATTTTCTTTCCTTGAATATATCAAGTCAATTTTCTTTCATTGATTTTTTTCTCTTAAATGATGTTGTGTGTCCATATGACTTTACATGACATACATGATTGTTTGCCAATTTGATGGTGCTTTGATTATAACATGTGATTATTGTAGGTTCTTATTGAGGTTTTCCAACATCTTCAAGTATCTTTTTGAGCTTGAGCTATATTGCTTCACATGTGGCACTGCATAATGTTTTATACCTTGCTTTAGTGGATGACAAGGAAACCATTGGTTGTTTCTTATTACTCTATGATATAGCTCCTGATCCTATATTGAACATGTATCTAGTGGTGGATTTCCTATCGTCGAGATTTTTGACTCAGAATCAGAATGATCTGTTAATTCAATATTACAATCATTATTGTGTTCAATATCAAAATTGAGTTCCCTTTAAATATCAAAGGTCCTTTTTTGTAGCTATCCAATGGATTTCATGAGGCTTAGTCATGAATTGTTTAAGTAGGTTAGCTGCATAAGCAATATCTCGTCTAGTGGTAGTGAGATAATTCAAACTTCCCACTCATTTTGATATAATGTTCCATTCACTTATTTTATTCCATTATCATTTCTCAATTTGATATCATGTGGCACTGCATAATGTTTTATACCTTGCTTTAGTGGATGACAAGGAAACCATTGGTTGTTTCTTACTACTCTATGATATAGCTCCTGATCCTATATTGAACACATATTTAGTGGTGGATTTCCTATCATCGGGATTTTTGACTCAGTGAAAATCAAAATGATCTGTCAATTCAATATTACAATCATTATTGTGTTCAATACCAAAATTGAGTTCCCTTTAAATATCAAAGGTCCTTTTTTGTAGCTATCCAATGGATTTCCTGAGGCTTAGTCATGAATTTTTTAAGTAGGTTAGCTGCATAAGCAATATCTCGTCTAGTGGCAGTGAGATAATTCAAACTTCCCACTCATTTCTGATACAATGTTCCATTCACTTATTTTATTCCATCATCATTTCTCAATTTGATATTTTGTTGCAATGGAGTACTCACTACTTTACATCCTTTCATATGAAATTTGTTTAGTAGTTCATTTGTATAAAGTTCTTCCATCATCTCTCCATACTTCAAGACCTAGATGTTAGTGCATGTGTCCAAGATCTTCCTTTCAATTTCTTGTGATAACCTTTTTTTTTTAATCAATTTATTAGCACTCCCTCTAATTATTAGATCATTAACATATATATAGATTAATACTATATTTCCATTTGTATTTGACTTTACATACAAATTGTGACCATTTTTTCTTTTTTTAAATCCCTACGTAAAAAGAATTCTATTTTCTCATACTAAGATCTAGGTTTCTATTTTAGTCCATATAAGGATTTTTTTAACTTGCATACAAGATGTTCTTAGCCCTTTTTTACAAATCCTTCTAGTTGAACAAGATAAGTCTCCTTTTTTAAGTTGCCATTTAGAAAAGTTAACTTCACATCTAATTGATATAGATTCAAATCCTATTTAGTGGCCAATACTATCATTAGTTTGATTGTCTTCATTTTTGCATGAAGAGCAAATGTATCTTCATAATATATGCTTTCCTTTTGTGAATAACCTTTTGCAACCAATTTTGTCTTATAATTGTTTATGCTACCATCTATATTAAATTTTGTCTTGTACAACCATTTTGATCCTATAGGAACTTTATTCTCAGGTAATTCTATTAATTCCCAAGTTTCATTTTTCATTATAGAGTCATATTCTTCTTTCATGACTTGCATCCATTCTCTATTATTTTTAGCTTGTTCATAGTTTAAAGGAATACAAACAACCATTACTTGAGACATTAAATCATAATTTTTGTAAGGGGTTTGAATTTGTCATGTTGACCTTCTTACAGGTTCATTACACTATGGAGTACCTCCTCCTCTTCTTCTCTGTGGAGTGCCTTCATCACTTCTATGTGGACTTTGACTTATTGAAATGTATTTTGGAATGTCCATGTTTCCTTGAGCTTGAGATGATTCCACAACTTCCTTCTTTTTCTTTAAATTTGTTATAAGGAGGATTTCATACATTATGTTCATCTTCTTTTATTTGTTTATTTGTGCACTCATGAAATATAACATCTCTACTTGCAAAGACCTTGTGAGTACTTGGATCATACATTTCATATGCTTTTTGATGAGTACAATATCCAATAAAAATGCATTTGATAGCTTTGGCATCTAATTTTCCCCTATCCTCTTTAGGAATATGAACAAATGCCTTGCATCCAAATATCTTTAAATGACTAACTTTAGGTTTAAAACAATAAAATGTTTCAAATGGTGTTTTGTACTCAACATACTTTGTAAGGATTTTATTTTTGAGATATACTGTTGTATTAATGGCTTCAGCCCAAAAACTATTAGAAAGTACTTCACTTATTATCATACTATGAGCACATTCAACTAATGTTCTGTTCTTTCTATCAGATACTCTATTTTGTTGAGGTGTATGTGGTACTGTAAATTGTTGCATAATTCCATTTTTCTTGTAGTTTTGGACAAAATCACCTAAAGTGTATTCAACACCTTTATCTAAACGAAGGATTTTAATGCTCTTTCATGTTTTATTTTCAACCATATTCTTGAATCTTTAAAATATTCAAATAAATCGCTTTTATTTCTTATAATATACACCCAAGTGTATCTAGTGGTATCATCATTAAATATAAGAAAGTAATATGCTCCACCAAGTGACTTAGTTTGCATTGGACCACATACATTGGTATGCACTAGTTCAAGTATCTCACATTTTCTTTTATTTTCATGCACATAAAATTATTCCCTATGTTGTTTTCCTAGTGCACAACCTTCATACTCAAATTGTTCACCCTTAATATTTGGAAGACCTTCTACAATCAATTTCTTTTGTAGTAACATTAGGTCATTAAGATTCAAGTGTCCATACCTTTGATGCCAAAGTGTTAGGATATTCCGACACATAGGAAATAGTTAAGTTCAACTTGGTCCAGTATAGAGTTAGGTATAGAGTTAGGTAAAGTGTGTTTCTTTACCGTTGTACATTTTGTAACTTACAATCCGACGGTCACGATATGTAGTGATCCGACGGTTCATTCTCTCCTCGGTATTACCGACACTTGATCCGTGGCTTGACACCCGATTGGTCCATGAATTCTATTTAAAGCGCATGGAGGGTCATTTGTAGGTTAACCGTGCATGAGAGAAGCTTATGTAAATTTTCATTCTTTTATTAATAAATTGCCTGTAGTAGCCACGTTGGCGCAGGCCGTGGACTGTTTCCCTCTCTGAGGGTTTTAACCACGTCAAAATACTGGTGTATTGATCTGTGATCTGTTTGTGAGCGGTGTCCTTTTGGTGTTCTGTCTGAGGAACTTACCCTGTAAATTCCTACATGGTATCAGAGCTATTTGAGGGGCGCGTCCGTTGGTGATCCAAATCTGAAGCCGGTAGAACTGCATGCGGCTGTCGTTTCCTAGATCTACTGCTTCTGACTGCTTTCGGGCCGAGAGGACTGCTCTGTTGTGTTCAGAGAATCTGTTCCAGTGAGGAACCCCTTTCGTT
>APFE031649889.1:36508-57391 GCA_000404065.3 Pinus taeda | reverse complement strand
TGCAAATCCAACAAAAGGAAGGAGAAATCTTCTTATCTCAAACCAAGTATCTCAAGCAGATTTTGAAGAAATATGGCTTGGAAGATGCCAAACCAGTATGTACTCCCATGGTTACAGGATGCAGTCTCAGTGCAAATGATGAATCAGCAGCTGTGCATCAACCAACCTACAGGTCTATGATTGGAAGTTTACTTTATTTGACAAGTACCCGACTAGACATCATGCATGCAGTAGGAATAGTTGGGAGATTTCACGCAAATCCAAAGGAAACTCATCTTCAAGCAGTAAAGAGGATTTTCAAATATCTTCAAGGGACTCAAAACTATGGCTTATGGTATCCTAGAGATACAGATCTCACACTTCATGCTTATACAGATGCAGAGTGGGCCGGAAGCGTGGATGACATGAAGAGCACAAGTGGTGGAGCATTCTTTATGGGTTCCATATTAGTATCCTGGTTCAGCAAGAAATAGAGTTCGATTGCCTTATCTACAGCTGAAGCAGAATATGTGGCAGCTGCATCTTGCTGCACTCAACTCCTTTGGATGATGCAGACTCTGCAGGATTTTCAAATCACTTGTACACCACCTATCCCCATCTTATGTGATAATACAAGTGCAATCAGCATTTCAAAAAATCTTGTCATGCACTCAAATACCAAGCATATACCGATCAAGTATCACTTTCTTCGGGAACAAGTGTTGGAACAAAAGGTCAAATTAGAGTATGTTCCTTCTAAGGAACAAGTCGCTGACATCTTCACCAAACCATTGCCCAGGGAAACTTTTGAATATCTCAGACAGAAGCTGGGAGTTGTGAATGTATCCTCTTGTTGTTAAATTTTCAGAGAAAATTGGGTGTACGCGTGTTGTATAAGGAGTATCCGCGTACATACGCCGGTTGGTACAGAGACAGTCGCGTATATGAAGTTTTGTTGGTTATCAGAGGGAGCAGGCTTTGGTTGAAGATATTTTGATAAGGGTCTGACAGAGACCATTCGGCACAGGTTCAGGGGGAGCAGATAATCTTCTAATTATGCATTGTTGGCATTGGTTTAGAAGCTTTTGGTTCTAGTCCATCGCTGTTGTTGATTTTAGGTAGAACAAAGGCAGAAGGTGAACAGAAGGACATATTGGTTGTTGATCTGAATGCTCACTGTCAGTTGCTGCTGCTATCAGTTGTTGATAATTTTCAATAATTTGTCTCTATGTCATATATCTCTTTCTTATATGGTGTCAAGGTCATGTAACGGCCTATATTAGTTTCCCCACTATGCCTGGGATGAAGATATAATATTTTTTTTCTTTCTGGTCATCATATGTAAATTTCTGATGTTTTCCACTTGGTTGGATGGATGATCCCCACTTGGTTGGGTGATGGATGTATGTACTAATTGGTATTATGGTGATAGGAAGGTCTCGGTTCTTCTTCAAGAACATCTTTTTGCAGATCTTGCTTACAGTCAGGGGGAGCATGGTCAGCACAGAAATTTTCATATACTCAGGGGGAGCTCAACCCTTTGCCCTTGATGACAAAGGGGGAGAATTGGATCTTGGTGTTGCCATCAAGTCCAAAGGGGGAGATTGTTGGCATTATGGCACAGGTTTGGAGCTATGGCACAGGTGTTGTCCTTGATGGCAACCTTCTTTGGTAAACAGATCTTAGTTCAGGAACTCAGAAAGTAGAAAAAGTCATATACGCAGGTTCATCTAGACAAAGGCGCGTATACACGCGGGTTATACTTTACAAAAGAGCGTATATGTTGGTGGTCATTCTTTTGGTCCATGGCAGTTAGATCTTGGAACTTGAACCTATGTTTTGGACCATGGCGTCTCGTCAATTGTGTCGATCCACTGTTTTGGGTTCATGGTTTTGAAATGTTATGGTTTTGAACCATGGTATTGGGGAGGCCTAGGACTATAAAAGAGGAAGGAGATCTTGTGGGAAATCACCATCTGAATTATAATTAAAGATCTAAGAAAGTGTTAGAGCTGGTATATTGGATGGTGATGCAGATCTGGATCTGAAGGAAGGAGGGACTTTAGCACAAAGGAAGGACAAGGTCTATTCATGGGTCATAATCTTTAAGCTTAATGATAGTATCTCTGTTGATTTTGATCTGCTTGATGTGGCGCTCGTCTGATCTATAAGTCTGATGATCTGTGTTATTTATTGATTGAATATCTGGAAGAGTGTATTGTCTTTTATAGATCTGTACGCAGGTTCAGTGAAGCGAAGATGCGTATACACACTGTTTAGGTGAAGTTAAGCCGCGTATACGCAGGTTGTTCCATACGCAGAGGCGTATGCACGCAAGTTGCAGAATGTTAAAATTGCGTATATGCTTTAAGTTGTGATCTGGTTGTTTCTGCTTATCACTGCTGGGTTTTGGGTTCTGTTTCTGCTATATGGTTTCAGGTACAGTTTTCTGCGTACAACTGTCAGAGGAGTATCTACTTGCTTCAGATCTAGTTGGTGGAAAGGAGATTGGTTGATTCTTTATGATTGTTTGATGTTCATGGATCCAGTTTGAAAATTGATGAAAAGTGGTCCCTGGAAGAAAGAGAAGGTTGTAGCCTTCTGTAGGCCAGCACCTACATACTAGTATCTTGGCTAGTACAAAAGCTAAAGGGGGTTGTTGCTCCCTTCCAGGAGAAACTGGAGAACGAGAGAGAGTAGTAGCTCTCTGCAGGTTGCAGCCTGCGTACTGGTAAAAAGACTGCACCAGTACATTGTAAAAGAAGTTTTCTAATTTAAAAGGAAGATAGAGACGAATTGCAGCAGGTGGTTTTCACCCACATTGGGTTTCCACCTTATATCTTGTGTTCTTGTGTCTGATTGTCTTTCTGCTCTGTTTCACTGTCTCTGGATACTGTTATTGGATTCTGCATCACTGACTAACAATCATCATCAGAAAGATTAAGTAAAATAAAAGCATACGCGGGTTTTCTTCTGACAAACTGCGTACATACGCAGGTTTATTAAATTGAAGTAGCGTATATCAGTTGTTTTGAAAAAGAATAATTATCCTGATAATACTGATTCACCCCCCCCCTCTCAGTATTATTTTCAACACTCATCAGTACGAAAGGGATAGGTTTTTGCTATCGAACCCTTGACTGATGCATTGCTTTGTGTGATTTAGCCTTTTGAAGTAGTTAAGTTGTAGACACACATCAATTTACTCTTGTAGTTTTAAACATCTATACTATGAACATTACTCTGAAAAATGCTAAGTCTCAGACTGAGACACTCTTTGAAATAGCAAGACGTTCCCGGATTGACATATTAATGTGAGGTAACTAGAGGTGAAAGAGACCCTCTTTATAGCTCTACAACCTTCTCAATCATCCCCTCAAGGTGTATATTAACCCTCTCAAGCCAAGTTTCCTGATCATTCTTGATCTCTTGTTCAATGGAAGTAAATTTGACCTTTTCCTTCTTAGCCTTTTGCTTGTTCTCCTTGATCATTTTCAGCTCCATAAGGACTTGCTTGTTGGTCAATTGTTTGTTTTCTTTCTCTAGATATTTTATTATCCACTTATCCCTCTCTAATTTTTCAGACAAAGCTTGTATCTCAGCCTCTTGTTCCTTTAAGATCATGTCTTTGACAGTCTTTGGATCTTGAGCATCCAAGTTAATGACATCCACTCCTTGTGTCTCCTCATGATCAACAAGGTCAAAATCTCTCTCTTGCCCATCAGTAGGATCCTTCTCACGCATATTTTTCTTACCTTTGCCTTTATTCTTGCTTTGTTGCCCAACCTATACCTGTTTAGGTAAAGAAGAAGGCAAATCCCCTTCCACTCCTTGTGGAGATAGCATTTGCCTATGGTTTGAAGATGAAGGCGAGACCCCTTCCACACCTTGTGGAGGTAATTCCCACCTGGTAGTTGTAAAAAGCTTCCTAATGGCCCTCTCATATGTCAAAACTACTGGCACTCCAATAGTTTCAGCCTCTTGGACCCTTTCATGTCCTGAAGGTCCACCTTCTTCAGGAGGCACTGATGAAAAGAATTGAGGGCCTTTAAACATTTCATGAGAAATGAAGGTCTCCCATGGCATGTTAAGAAGGTTCAGCTAATGCAAAACTATGATTTTAATCAAAGAGTAGTGGTAGATGCTAGTTGATTGCTGGGGGTATGATTTGTTCTTTACAATGAGTGTCATCTCTTCAATGTTTTAGAATATGAAGTAGGGGGATATTCATCATTCTCACACTATTGAAATGCATCAACAGTCTGATGTGGTAGGAATACAGTTAGGAGAACCTATCTTCACAAGTCAAGTAATTGATGATGATCTTTATCAATGGAGCAAACCTATCCTCCAAGAATTTAAAGGGGAATACTCTCTTGAGTTTGTTATGATATTTAGACTTGATGTAAGGCTCATAGTACTTCTTGTCAATGTCCTGACCTTTGTTCCACTTTTCACCTAGATTTGGAATACCTGTAGCCTCTGAAATAATAGCTGGTGACAAAGTGAATGTAACTCCAACAAGGTTTAGCTCATTATTGTCCAAATGTGTCACAAATAACCTTGCTAATTCATGATGAGATTTAACCCTTTCCACCATTTCACAGAAACTAAAACATGACTGATGTTTAAAACAAGAAATGGCAAATGGGCATGCTTGCAGCTCCCTCAAACTGGTGGGCTCCTCTCTGATATGTTTTTGTCCTTTATGAGGCTTTTTTCCCTATATGTCTCTCTTCCTAGAAGTATCACTAAGGGTTTCTTCTTCCAGTTTATATTTACTGTCCCTCTCCATTGTTTTATAGGTGTTTCTCTTGTGGTGAATGAAGTGTGGTGAATGAAGAGATAGGGTGAAGGGATATAAGATGAGTATGAGGAGATTTTATAGGTAAATAGGTGATGGTGAACAAGATTTGGAATGGGATTTAGGAAGTGAGTGGGTTTTGGTAATAGGAAGTAGGTTTTTGGAAATAGTGTAGGGTTTGGGGATTGGGGAAAAGTTTAGGGAATGATGTCTAGGGAATTATATATGAGGCGATGGAGTTTAGGGAACCAAAAATAGATGATATAGGATAGTAATAATGAATGAGATTTTTTCTTAAATATATGAGACAATTTAGTGACAATTAGGGTTTGAGTTTTTGAGAGTCAAAACCACCCAAGATTGATGCAACAACTTCTTTTCAACAAGAATGATGGTGTTACTTACTTGCAAAAGGCAATGGAGAGGTTTTGAAGTGATTTGATGCAATTTGGAATGATCTATAACTTCACTAATAGGTGCATAGCACACTTACCCAGGGGTGTAGCACCAGTTCAATTTTACACTGCAGAAAAAACCCAGGTGCGTAGCGCGAGCTCTATGCATAGCATCGGACTTTGGTGTGTAGCTCCTTTTTACAAACAACTTGTTAAGGCCTTCCTAGTGTCCAAATTGGTGTTGGGATAGCTTGTTGGAAATCTTGTCAAGTCTACCTTTCGGAACATCTTGAATTTTTCAATTTGGAGTTCATTTAGTTTATCAAAAGTCCAATCTCCTAAGACTGGTCAAAATGTGTAGAATGAGGCTGCGTAAATGCGAAGTGTTGTTGAAGTCAACTCTTGAAGGTCTTCGACAACTCCAAATTGAGCTCATGATATCTCATTGGAAATATATTCGTGTCTTTTTATCATTTGACTCATCAAGCAAGTCATTTGGTCTTTCCATCTAGGAGAAAAATTGATTTTACCAAGGTCACTCCAAAGGTGCAGCAACTCTCTTATAGTGATTATATTTTTAAAATTTATCTAAAACCATGACACCTGTGTAAAAAGTGAAGGATTTTTTTCTTCCTTGGTCTATTTTGGACACAAACCTCCCTCATGTTTTCTAAATTCATTTTTTCTTGCTCAGAAACAAAAACCCTAAGAGAGGGATTTGAGCCTTACCTGAGCACAACGGAAGGACAAACAAGGTGTGAAATGACCCATTGGAACCTGAAATGATGATGGAAACCTTTTGAATGATGGTACACTTAGCCAAATGGTGACATGGAGCGACATTTGGAAAACTTTGAAATGAGTGAAAACAAATCCTAGACCTAATTCCCAGTGACCAAATTTTACTTGAAGACTCATTGAATTGACAAAATTTTGCTTTGGCACCCTAAGACCACTTTGTAAGAGCATGTTTGATCACTGGTGGAAGGCTTCAAAGGCTAACACTAATAGAGCTCATGAGAATTTATTCTTATTTTAACAATGGTTATTTTCTTCTTTGCACTAGTGAAGACAAATATATACTTTTCATTTCTGAGAATTGGGTTGATTGCCTCCTTATAATATCTTAATTTCCTCTTTCCCTCTAAATCCTTATCATTGTTGAACTAAGTAAATTAAATCCAAAGCTATAATTTTTTGATATTATTTCCTTTATTATCACACCCTTTTTTCCCTTTTTAACTTATCATATTACCCTCCATGCCTATCAATAGCATGGTAAGCTACTCTATGCTTCTTTCTTTAAATTCTATGTTTTAACTAGATAATTAAGTGTTTTTGGAGTTTGTTTTGCTAATGAAAGAATCATAGTTAATTTTTAGTACCAACTGAGGAAATTTGGTACCCAAAGGGATCTCAAACCTATGAAAGTGCATTCATGGTCAACAATGTACATGATCACTCTCCAAGTGGATCAAGCACCTAAAAACATGGCGATCATCTTCAACTTGTAGGTTTGAACCCTGTATAGAAATTGCCTGCAAAGGAATTCTTAAAAACAAAAATAGAACATATACAATGGTGAGAAAATCAAAGCAAATACACAGAGATTTTCCCATGGATCCCAAAACCAAGACTACCAGATTAATTTTTCATTATATTCCTTTCAATGTTACAACACATACACACACACACATATACATGCTGAACATAAACTCCAATCCATTAACCCTAGATTAGAACATAACCATAGTTCCCTTGACCAGATCTACAAAATACCATGGGAATAAAACCTTCATGCACAAAACCATGTGCAAAACTGATACACAAAAGCATAGGTAGGTCCTCCAATATAATCTAGTTTCCAAAAAACAAAAAAGCTTGGGGCACTACCCTAGACTCTTTAGAGCCCTGTAACCCCCCCTGAAACCCCCTGATAAGGGGGGATGGCACCCCCTATGACCCCCCCTGTTGTGCCTAACATAATGAAGGGCAGGTTGTCAGCCCCCTCTAATCTGCCGCTTCGTACGTCAGGCTAGTCATGGAAAGCATATAACACACACCCATCACAACATGGATCCATATCCTCTCTTCAATAGTTTTGAGGTCAAACAAGAAAGGTTTGGTAGAAAAGCAAGTTCAACCGAACCTTTTTTTCATTTAGAGTTGTAGAGCATGAGGGATTTGGTCACCTTGACTAGGGTTTTTTTGATGGTGCTGGACTTGCCAACATTCAGTGGATCTCCTTGATATGAAGCCCCAATTAAACCTCACACCATTTGGTGTAGGAGTCCCATCCAGAATATGACCTAGTTGTCAATGTAGTGGGTGCTATTGATATGCCTTGGTTGCAATTGATGTATAGTGACTTTGGAGAGAACAAGTGTGTGACCTTGCAGAGAGTCAAGTGCAATGCATGAAGGTTCTGCCACATAGTAGGGAAAATAAGTGAGCCCCTTTAAAGCCTGTAACAGTACACAACTTGAAAGGAACACAAAAGCATAATGATATCATAATATAATATGTGAAATAGTTCACAAGTTAACAATGATGAATTAATAGAAGAACACACCTTCAACAAGATTCGTACCAATGCAAACAAAATAAGTCATAAGAATAAGCATAAGTTAAATAGCATACATTGTAAACATAATAAGAATAGTCCTACTACATTTACAGCATAGGCATGAAAATGTGTCTGCTTTGAGATTTTATTAAGTGAAAGCTCCAATCATACATACACCATTGACGGACCACTAGCCCCAGTGGTGGAATGTGAATTCAACATCACTTACTCCTCTAAAGAATCATGCCTCCTCTACGCTACGGAGAATTTGAGGCTTTCACAAAACTCCCAAGCTCTTGACTCTAAGTCTAAGCATAGCAAAAAACCTAGCTCCCCAAAAGCCCTTTACATGAGTTATGAGGTTCTATTTACAACAAGAGGGGGTGACTCTTTAACTCCCCTTTTTGAATTTTGGTCTACCCTCATGACTCTTCATCTTCTTTACAAAATAAATCATTACATTATATCATGACTCTTCACATTCCAGTATTGACACTTGGAATTCCCCTTATAAAACTAATTACAAATAATGTTACTATTTATGCTTATACCCATATAAGAAAAAATAGGGTAGAGCCAACTAGACATCCTAACAAGAAAAAACATAGTAATCGTTGGGTTTGGGAGACCTCAAGCTCAACAAGTTCCACTTGATGTTTCTTGGTCACATATTGAATGAGAATGAGCATAACTATGTGACTCATGGTCTTGAGTTGGCAACCATCATTCATGCATTGAATATGCTGAGAAATTATCTCCTTGACAAGAGGTTTGTTTTTATGAGTGATCATAGTGGGCTGAGGTACTTGTTTGATCAAAAAAATATAAATGCCAAGAAACCTAGATGGCTGGATACCCTCAGTGAGTTTTATTTTTAGATCAGCTACATTAAGGGCAAGGAGAATAGGGTTGCAAGTGCTTTCAAAAGGAGAGTGACAGTGAATTATATTTTAATTGTGAGCTCTTATGGGAAAAATTTACAGGAGTGGACCTTGCATGTAGGGCAACATGGTGAGAAGTATGAGAAGCTAATGCAAAGATTGCAGCAACATGGTGAAGGTGATAGGTATGAGGAGTACCACCTCACAACAAATGTTTTTGGTCAAATTCAAGAGCATGATTTATTTGCTTGATAGTAGTATGTTGAATAATATTATCTTGAGTGAGTTTCATGTAAATCCATATTCATGCCATGCAAGATACCATAATACTCTGACAATTTTTAAGAATTTATACTACTGGATGAATCTGAAAAAACAGGTGGGTAATTTTGATGCAAGGTGCTTAGAATGCTACCAAGTGAAAGATGGATGTAAGCATCCATTTGGTCTATTGCAGCCTATTCTAATTCCATAACAGAAATGGGAGGTCATTTTCATGGACTCCATTATAGGATTTCCTAGGACATTGAGACAACTTGATTCCATCATGGTTGTATTTGACAAGCTAAGCAAGGTGGATCACTTCATTGCAGTGAAGTCTACAAATTCAGCTAGTGAGGTGGCTCAAGTCTTGATCAAGGAGATAGTGAGGTTGCATTGGGTTCCCAAGAAGATCATATCAGAAAAATATTCCAAGTTCACTTCTAAGTTTTGGAAGGAGCTATTTGCAAGCTTGGGGAAAAATTAGCTTTCAATATAGCTTATCATCGGTAGACAGATGGACAAATAGAGAGGGTTAACAAGATTCTCGAGGATATGTTGAGGATGTATGTCATGCATTGGTAGAGGAAGTGGGAGGAGTATCTACCATTGGTGGAGTTTTCTCATAATAATGGGTATCAATAATCATTGAATATGAGTCCATTTGAGGCTCTCTATGGGGATATTTTTAATACTCCTATCTATTGTACTCATCCAGTTAAAAGGGTACTCATTGGACAAAATATGTTGGCTGAGATGGAGTAGGAGATGTAGGCTATTATAAGGAATTTAAAGGCAACATAGGTGTGTGACCACTAAATTTTCATTTTGTATTACCATTTCTTAACATCAATTTCATCCATTTCCACCATTCTTTTATCACATTATTTATCATAGTTTATCATATAATTCCATTTCATAAGTATTTATGATTTTTTGGATAAGTAATACTTGTTTTCCTTTATTTTTAATAAATTGATGATTATTATGCATGATTTTTCCAATGATGGTTTATAAATGAATTTTTTATAACATCACTCATGATTTTAGCCTCCAAGATCTCTTCCATATTGCAAATTTGATCTTCATCTCATAGTCAAATATTCCAATTCAGAAATTTGTTGGGCTAAAAAGGGATTGTTTTGCATTAGATATTTTGGAAAAATGAAGATGAATATTGAAAATCTAAGATATGGGTTTTCTACAGAACATACAAAATTACTTTACTAGTAGGAATTTTTCCACAATTCAGCCTGGATAGAGAGAAACAAAAGGTTCTCTAAAGGAATTTTTCCCAAATTTTCTATTGTGGTTGTTTTCCAATTTTCCTTAATTGCAAAATTAGATTTGATTTGCTCCAGTTGATTGATGAAGGAGAGATATTCCAGATTTTATCTTAATTATTAACTCATTTTGATCAATCCAAAATTTAAATTGAAAATCATTCTATTCAATTTAGTTGTAATTATCCCTTTCCTCTCTATATATTTAATTGAAGGCAAAAAATCAAAGAGAGGGATGGTCAATTTTTGAATTTGAGGTAGAGTTCAAAGCTATATTATTTCTATTTCTAATTTTTAATGAAAGGATATATCAATGGAATTTCATACTTATATACTTGTAATACTATCTGAAATATTTTTCAAGAATCTTGGGAAGTTGGGCCCACTACCTTGGATGAGGTGTTGCCTTGAACATCTAAAGTAGTTTAGTTGTGTTCTTTTTTCTTGGAATTTCAATTGTTTTTCCTTAAAGTTAATTTCCTTTTTTTAATGTAATTTGTTGGCTGCTGCATTTTTCATATATGGAAATTTCTAGTTTTGTATTAATTTAGTATTGATTCAAGTCATGTGATTAGCATAATTATTTTTCCTATCATTTACTTTCTACATTTTAAATTTAGTATTGGTATTCAAGTCTTACATTTTATTTCATGTTGAATGAGATTGATAGTGTAGAACATAATCTTGTAGAACTAGTGTTAGGTGTTGTTTTGATTGCATATACTTTGTGGATTCCCTTGAAACAAAAAGACATTCCTCAGGTTGATAATTAATGTCTAGTTGATTAGTTGTCTTTTTATTAAGCAATTAATTTCCCCAACATTTTGGCATCACTATCAGGGAGACAATCAAATAGAACTACCACACTGATATTTGGTTGTAGTTGCATCCCTAACTATGAGAGGGTTGGATATTAAAGATGAAAGGTAAGAACCTATGCACACACGCTAGCTAAATTGTGGTGAGGTTTTCCCTGTATAGGTAGTTTTAGGTCATATAGCATGAACTGATGAAAGTTGGAATTTTAGAGTTAGAATTTTGAAAAAAGAAAAAATATTATGATTTCACTCAAGTTGTGATGTAAGAACCATCCATTCCACTAACCAATTTATAGGAACATTTGAATGAGGAGCCTCAAAGTAGCGCATGAATAACATCTTCTATTCCGGAAAGAAATAGCACACATTGCTAGTTTTGAATTCCCTATTAGAGATCTAGGAGGAGTGACACAAATGCACATCATTCCCCCATTTGCTCTACCAAATTTTCATGCTTTGGAAAATGAAGATCTAGATACATTCTTATTTGAGTTTGGAGTACTTTTGATTATTTCACTAGTTCTCAAAGGTTGAAGGTGTTTCCTCTTACTTTAAAAGGAGTAACTCTCCGATGGTTCATGATCCTTAGTGGGAATTGCATTCAAACATGGGAAGAGATGAAGAAAGTATTCTTGAAAATGTATCAAGACTATTGCAAGGCCAATGAATATGTTCTTAGAATGACACAAGGGGTAGGTGAAATCTTGGAGGACTATGTGGAACTATTTCAATAGAACCTTAAAAATCAAAGCATAATCATTTGATAAAAAGGATCTTGAAAACACTCCTTCTTAAAGGAATTGAAGATGAATTATTAGAACTCATAAATCTTATGGGAAAAAGTGATGTTTTTCAGCTATCATATCATGATTTTTGTGAATTATGCATAAGGTATTCAAGAAGAATTGCCCAAGCTATTAAGAATTCTAGAGAGATTTCTTATTTCTTTTCCAAATATGCTATAAGAATAGGAGATATAAGAGCTGAAATCAATGATTTATTTGAAAATTTTAAAATTGATTTTACTATCTCTCTAAATTAAGAATTGGATGTTTTCCCTCAGTGTTGATAGGAACATCCCATAAATATTTTCTCTTTCTTAACTGGGATGAAAACAACATATCAAAGAGATCGAGAAGCTACAATAAGATCAAAGCCATGGTATCCATGGCATAAATTTATGGTTCAAAACACTTTCTCTCCATTCTATTACTTGCATTATCCATTATGGAATAGTATTATGTTAGGGAAGCCATGCCAATCTTAGTATAACATCCACCAATCTTGTACACAAGTTTGGCATGGCACATCTTATGACTGCATTACTATTATCCCTCATCTTGTAGAACAAACACATCATGCATATTATTTACCATGTTTTCAACAACATCTTTGTTGTTTATCAAAATCAACCACACAACCCAATCCACTACATCATCAAAATCCTCCATTCTCTACACAATTTCCTACTCAACTCATTCCACACCCTCACAATAATAAACCAGTACAATATGCTTACAGCTTTGAATTGCAAAATTACCCACCCTTCCCACCCATTCTATCTAAATTAAACCATTTCTAAAAACTTATATTCAGATTGGGAAGGTTTCAAATCCATAAATATCAGAAGTTATGGGATAAAATGAGGTTTCTTCTAGTCTGCATCAACAAGTCGTCGAGAATAGTAAGACATTAGAAACTCAACAACTTCACAATATGAAAAGTATGGTAAATCGAGAATGCAAAGGCTATATTGAAGATTGGTTTCAATTTGTCATTTTCTCACAACATCACTCGATACTTCGATAATTCTTGACCCCGTCCTTTCAAGGGAAGCTGGTCTCTCATACCCTAGTATTTATTAACATGCATTTTTTAAATTTCGGTATGTATATACTTGAGGCCTTATTTTGAAAATGGATCCATTGGAAGTACTCTTATATGTAAGCATATTTTATTTTTCAACGTATAGTAGGTCAGTGTATAAAATAGAATCAATAAGGAGATAAATAAATAAATTTCTTTATATGTAAAAATAATTGTTTTTATTGCAACATGTTATGAAAATTAACCTCGGTGATAAATATTTGAATTTGTTTATGTATGTAGATGTATTATATTGAAAATAATATTTCTACAAATAGTCATATCCATTTTTATCACCATTTTGGAAAATTTTCTTGATAGTCATATCTTATGGAATTTAGGCTTGATAAAATTTCTGAAAAAATAGTCGGGACGGTCAACTTTTGAGGGAGCTGTTACCCACCACCTGTGGGTTGTATATATAGGATAACTTGTTTCTCCTAGATGGTCCTCAGTTGACTTCTAGTAGCCCCTTGCAACCACTGGATAGCTCAATTAGTCATTATCTTCACCACCTGAGCCAACCATTTGATCCCTCGTCCACTTGTTATGATCATATCTTTTAAGGTGGGCCTCCTGACCTCGAATGTATGAATTTTCATTGGTATATTTGATTAATATTACTTACTTTTCATGGGAACTTTGGGCATGGATTAATGTAGGGATTGAGTGGAAAGGGATGACTAGGTCTGTACTCTTGTGTCTAATGCCCGATTTCATGGTTAGCCTTGTATCCTAGTACTGTGGGATCTCCATTACTGGCCTCTAGCTTCAAGGTTGGTACTATTTGGGAAATAGTGAATTTGGTTGCATGGTCCCACTCCCTGACACCACATAAATTTCCCCCTTCCACTCATTTTATTCCCATTCATTTATTTTCCCACTCGGGTCCACATAAGGTTATGCTCCCCCTCCCCTTCTCCACAGCTTGGGTCGGGTCTGGAATGATGCCCTGGAGGTCGATGCAGTTAAAAGAAAATAAAAAGAATAATTTGGCTACTCTCAATAGGAAATGTACAACAAAATGAAAAACATGGTTAGGACATACAAATTTAGTACATGGGAAAAGATCCAAACATCAACTCTACCCCTTAGCCATGGCCATCACCCTAGTTCCTATGGGCCCTAGATGAGCCCCCTCCATTATTAAGGAACCCATGATTGTCCCAAACTCCAGTGGGTGATGAAATGCCCCAACTTAAAGGGGTATCCACTTCTATACATTACTCATCATTCTCTCATCCCCTAGAGCCCCAAACAATTATGAAGAAAATTCAGTCAAAGGAAAAATGCATATGAAGAAGGGTGGGAAAAAATGGAAACATAACCCATGTACCATGATTTTGTCCCTCCTACATTAAAATACCCAAGTGTGGGTTTCCCTTATTATAGCTACCCTTGTACCATGACATGTGGTCTAGATGTTTTCCTTGATCCCCACTCTGATCCATTACCATATCATTTTCCACCTACCATTGGGAATATTTACCATGGAAATGTCACCCACTTTAGTGGTTGAAACCACCTAATAGGGTCCTTGATTAATCCATTTATTGAGCTTGGATACATTTGTACATGCCAAATCCCACTATGGACGGGCATGCCACCATGAAGTACCTCATTGTTCCATCACTTGTAAGCTCTTTTACTTGATTATTCTAATGATTTATTTTATCGAAGGGTAACGGGATGCATTGGATTTTGTGCAGGATTGCAGGTGAGTCTACATTTGGGGCTTAGTTTCCCTATATGGGGTCTTGACCCTCTAAAGGGCCACATTATCACTTGTACGGTGAGCGTTGAGATCCATGTGCCTCCACCATATCAGAGAGTATGTCATGGATCCCCAACACCACTCATTTATTACCCATGTTCCACATTATGGATGAGGATGATGCACTTGGTTCACCATGAGTAGATGGATCTACACTTACACCATACACTTGATGATGTTTAGGGTCCAAATGAGGATGTATCTAGGCGTATGTCATCATCCTAGTCCTTACAGATGGTTTACAGGCATTTTTGGCCCACTTGGAGATCCATGTGGATGTCCTTGTACCACTCACATACATTTGGGGAAATCACAATGATTTTCTTCGAGAAAAAATGGCCAGTCCCTTCTCCACTATGTTTGAGGTCCATTCTCTCGTCATGCACAACGTGGATTTCATTTGGCCTCCTCAAAGTCCCAACAACTAACTTTATTGATCATTCTACCCACTTGGGAGGCTTATTATTATGTTATTGAGCTATCTTTGTGGGATTCTCACCAAGGGATATTATTTTTGCACATTATTTTATTATTCAATTAGGCAAAATTAGGCAAATCAAATTGATTAGTGATTTTATAAATACAAGTGAGGTGATTCATTTTCATTATCATCACTTTGATTGGATTAGTATCTCTTATGATATTTTCAAAATTTTTGCTGGGATGAATTTTTGGAGCTTTTCCTGACACATGATGTTTGGATTCACTATTATCTGTGGAGCATCTCTAATGTGAAGTTGATAAATGGATATACTTTCTCTCTCATGTAAGTTGAAATTTCGGTGCTATTGTTTTATCTTATTAGCTAACTACATGTATGTTGTTTTGTTTATTCTCATATGGGTTAAATGTAATGTGAAATTGGATTTAAGAGATCTGTGGTTTGCATCTTTTGAATCAGTGACCGGAGAATCCACAGTATGAACATTTTTATACCAACGTTTCAAATCCCAAATGGGATCCATCATCAGGATTTTAGAATGATGATAAAGAAGAGCTTCTTGTTTATTCCCTAAGAAGCTCTTCTTTTATCATCATTCTAAAATCCTGATGATGGATCCCATTTGGGATTTGAAACATCGGTATAAAAATAGTAATGTGAAATTATTCTAGTACCTTGAATAAGAGGTTAAATGCATGTGTTGATGTTTGAGGAATTGGAAATTTTTTTCTAGAGGTGCCTCTTATGTTAAATACCTCAAAAATTTATCTCCTTCACAAATTTAAAGTATAAATCTCTATTGATATAGTTACTTCCCTTGGAGAGGCTAGAAAAGATAAATTAGGGCTCCTTAGCTCATGAAAATTCATGATCTATGTGTATGTTGACTCCATTAATCCCAAGCAATAAGGCATTGATCATCATATCCATTTAGTGGTCATATTTACCTCTCTTTCCTTCGCTTTTCCAATTTCTAGGCCTAACCCTAGAAGGTCATTGTTGACAGTGTTGGACCCACCAAGATGTCAAGGTATCTCCTTGGTAATAAGTCCCAACTAGACCTTAGATCGTTTAGAGTAGGAGTTCCAGCAGTGGGTAGTAAAGTAGTGCCTTGACCATGATAGTTCATAGAGGTAAGTATGATAACTTTGTTGGAAGCAAGTGTGTGACCTTGCAGTGAGTCAAGTGAAATGCATGCAAGTTCTAACACACAGAGGGGAAAAGGAAGTGTGTCCCTTAGAATCTTGTAATAGTACACAATTTGAAAGGACCACACTAGCAGAATGGCATCACACGCTGGAAGTGGAATAGTCCACAATCCAAAGTGACAGGTTAACACAACAACATGTTTTCAACAAGATTCATACTATTGCATACAAAATATATCATACACAAATGTGTAAGTTAAATAATATACATTTCTAAAGTAACAAGAACAGTCAAACTACAATGAAAACATATGCATGAAAACATGTTGGCTCAGTTATATTATTAAGTGAAAGTTCCATCCATCCATAAACCATTGACAACCACTAGCCCCAATAGTGGAACATTATAGTCAACACAGTTTGCTCCTCCAAAGAGATGTACTCTCTCTATGTTGTGGAGAAACCACGACTCATCACAATACTCTCCAAGACTTCTCTAAGCAATGCCTAACCAAACACTTTGCTCCCAAAAGCCTGTACTATGAGTTATGGGGTTCTATATATAAAAAGGGGTGGGGAGACCCTTGACATTCCCTTTTGACTGTTTGAATACCCTCATGAATCTTAAAATTACATAGAGGTTGTTCACATTCCACTTATGACACTTGTAATTTCACTTACAATATCTTTACAGATAATAATACAATTTACACATATACTCATGTGGGACAAAATAAGCTTGAGTCAGCATAACAAGACAAACATCATCACTTAGTGTCTTGGAGAAAGACCAACTCGGAAACATCCTCTTGATGGTCTTTAGTGATGAACTAATACCAAGCATAGTACTATACTATTATGTCCCCATATTGTTTGGAGATGTCTTTCTTGAAACAGACTATTACCTCCATGGATTCTGAGTATATGGTTGTTGAACCTCTATCCAAATCATGTTGAAGCATGCACAACATTGTCCTAAGTGTGGCTGGACCACCAATGTATTTATAGATGTTTTCTGTGCACAACTGCAAGTCATTGTTGGTGGCCTCTCGCATCAACTGCTCTATACTTGTCGACCTCCAACATGACTTGATTCTCCTTCATGGCTTGAGTGAGGGCTCTGATTGAAGGGATATTATGTGTCCTCGCTATGACATCCAGACTATTGAACAACCATGCATAGGAAGCCTCAATGCTAGTGATGAGTGGATGGATTTGCTCATAATTCCAGATCAATATCCGGATCCATGATTTGTCTAGCTCCACCTGCAGTTTCATTATCTTCTGCAAGTAAAACAGGGCTCCCTTGTACCTCATTATCCATTCTTGTAATGTGTAATAGTAACATGGATGCCTTCTAGAGTTTAGTGTATCTTCACGTACTGCTGCTGAAAACCTTATAGATGGAAAACCACATTGTGCACGATGATAAATCTTCCATACTGTTTCTGTATGGTGGTCTCAAGAGTCGATACTTCAACAAGTTTTTCTTCTATCATCTCTACCATATCGGATCCTCTATATTTTTCTATTCTCTACCTGGCCTCTTAGAATTCATTTGCCATCTGATCATTCTCTCCTATCAAGAACTTGATCGTTGAACTCGTGGCTTTTGCATAAGACTTAGAAGCATCGACCATGGTAGTTGGATGTCTTCTAACATCTGACACAATCACCCTTTCCTATGTGTGTGCAGGTGATGCGTGATCATCTAGGAGTTGCTTTCTTCATGCCTATACAATCCTTTTTTTGTGACTCATCAAATGATAAATTATACACATCCATCACTAAATCATCATCAAGGAGAACAACCACTCCTTTCTCACTCAGGACTGGTTCTGATTCTGGAGGTAGTAGAGACTGTGGGAAGACCTCAAATTATTTCGACATGAGGTGAGTGTCTTGGTGTTGTGGCTTCTATTCCAACTCCATGTCTATTGCTAGACCTCTAGGCTCTCGCCAATCTTCCTCTTGACTTTGTCCTGCATCGGTTTGTTGCTCATTGCTACTGTTGTTGTTGCTTCCTATGGTGCTACTACCTACATAGCTACTTTCCATTCTATAGCCATGCTAACCAATTCACTAAGCCTAGAGGATTTGTAGAAATACCTCCAAGGGTTTTCCTTTAGCCAATGACATGCATTATGGATCCATGGATAATACACCTTCACATAGTGATGTTTGCATATGTAGTGGGGATCATACGGATTGAAACTCTTGGTTCCAAACTAAAACTTCTTCAAGTCCTTAACCTCAACATATGCATATTTCAAGCTCCTTATCTCGCAAAATCCAATCTGTAAAGGAAGAGTAGGCCATGGTGCCTTCTTCCTCATCTATAGTCCCATTGATAACCTTGTGGAGATGTGGTATGCAACCTCTTACATGACCAACTTATCTGTTGCAAACCTTGGTAGCAATGTAAAAGCTTCTCTCTGCTAAACATCCTAATGAAGGTGCCACTAGGTGAGGTACACCAATTTGAAATTTTAAGAAATGCCTGCATCGCTTCTTAGGACATGTAAGGTGGATCATGTTCGAATACCATCTTGTAAACCGAGGTGATAAAGTGGTCAAACAACCTCATCACAACTCCTCATTTGCTGCACTCAGAAAGTAACTTGTAATATATGTTCACAACGTCATCTAATGGTGTCCATGTCCAACCCATGCTGGGAAACTTATTCTAGGCACAGATTGCATCAAGAAGGTATGTCGAAATATAGAATATTGCTTGCTTGTCCTTAGGTAGTTTCTGGGCATTAGACACATGCACTTTCAACTGAAGAGCGAACATATCCGACCAGTTAAATGGCCTTCCTTCATTTTCCAACTAATCCAACAGAACCACCCAGCTTTGCGAAAAGGTCTCCATGCTCTCTTGACCATATAGGTGGCATGCAAAGATGATCAAGAGTTGGCAGGCCTTCCTGAATGACTTAGTCTTGTAGACCTGATTGGGTGTCAACCCGAAATTCGATGGCTCTTTTAACCAATTCTTCATGATGTCTCTCGTTTTCACTTTAACGTTGGGCGTAAAGAAGAATGCATCCATGTGGTTCATCAGTTGTGGTATGTGATACATCTAATGATAGTTTTCCATCCTAAAGGTAGAAAGTTGTGTTCCAATGGCACTGCTCAATGTCGTTGTCTCAGGATCAGTATGTGAGACAATCAAGTGAATAATGTACGTCTTTGGGAAGGTGGGGTACCTTCATGCAACCCTATAGAAGCCCAACATTTGGATGTTGACATAGACATGTTGATCTTTCAGCTCTTCCTTGAAACTACCTGCAAATATGTCCTTTATTTCCTGCATGTAATCTTCATGTCATTCTCTATGAATAGTTGTGTTTCTGCATAGACTGGCAATTTCGTTGACACCTATTCAAATACTGATCCAGATTTAAACAGGAACGCAATAAAATACAGAGATAACCATATACACAAAGATGCAGCGGAAATAATACTTCATTTCATTAATGGAAAATACTGAAATATGCTTACAACCGGAAATAGAAATAAACCAGCTAGGGCGATGGTAGCTTATCTCTGAGAAGAGATGTGTGGCTACATGCCTCTGAAGTGTGTTACAATGAGGCTCGAAGGCCTATTTATTGTTGAGAAACAATGGAAAAACCCTCACATTCCAAAACCTAACCCTGGAAGATGAAACGCCAAATTGTGGGCCCCGTTTTTGGGTAAGTTGGTACATCAACTTCCCGGGGTCGCGAATTGGTCGTCTTATCTCCGTTTTGATGCGCATGATAGCTCGTTGGAAAGATCTCTCTGAGGACTACGACGGAAAAAACAATTTTAGTCACAAAAAATCGCTGGCGGTAGATTTCCCAAAAAACGTCGTTTAGGGCCTCAAAATGGCTCCGGAAGTTTAGGACCCGAAAAACTGCTAAAAATAGTAAATTGTGCTATAATTAAGGAAACTGAAAAAAACTGCATGAAGCACTTAGAGGGGATCCAAGTCAAATTAGCGGGTGGCCACCAATATCCACTTGGATCATTCCTCCCCCCTTAGGAAGCAATGGTCCCCATTGCGTTGAGTTCTTCCATGAGATGAGGGAACTTCTGCTTCACTTGGTCCCTGGTGAGCCACTTGCCTTGGTGAAGGAGTTGTCCTGCTTTGACAACTCGATATAGCTGGATATTCTGCTGGCGAGTGTGCTTGATCTGTGTGTCCATGATCCGATCAGTTGCAGCTTGTTCCATGCAAGCTGGATTTAATTCCGTGGGTATGAGTTGTTCTGCAATGTCGGACGTGTCTAGTAATGGCGGAAAGTATGGCCGAAGGCGGTCAACATTGAACACCGGGTGCAGGCCAAGGAATGGGGGAATACTGAGCTCAAATGCATTGTCTCCCACAACCTTGGTAATGGTATAAGGCCCATATCGAAGTGGTCTGAGTTTCCGATAGGCTCCGGTAAGGCGTTCCTTTTGCAAATGCAACCAGACTTTGTCACCCACCTGAAACTTGTGTGGCACCCGATGTTGATCATGTCGTTGCTTGTACTTAGCATTAGATTTCTCCAGAATGTCATGGACCTGCTGGCGAATATGTTGGATGTGCTCAATGAAGCTGTTTGCCTTATCTGTTTTAGACTGGACATGAGCAGAATCTACATGAGTAGCTGCAAATGGCATGGCCACATCG
>APFE031649889.1:24313-36488 GCA_000404065.3 Pinus taeda | reverse complement strand
TTAAAACAGGAACGCAATAAAATACAGAGATAACCATATACACAAAGATGCAGCGGAAATAATACTTCATTTCATTAATGGAAAATACTGAAATATGCTTACAACCAGAAATGGAAATAAACCAGCTAGGGTGATGGCATCTTATCTCTGAGAAGAGATGTGTGGCTACATGCCTTTGAACTCTGTTACAATGAGGCTCGAAGGCCTATTTATTGTTGAGAAACAATGGAAAAACCCTTCACATTCCCAAAACCTAACCCTGGAAGATGAAACGCCAAATTGTGGGCCCCGTTTTTGGGTAAGTTGGTACATCAACTTCCCGGGGTCGCGAATTGGTCGTCTTATCTCCGTTTGACGCGCATGATAGCCCGTTGGAAAGATCTCTCCGAGGACTACGACGGAAAAGACGATTTTTAGTCACGAAAAATCGCTGGCGGTAGATTTCCCAAAAAACGTCGTTTAGGGCCTCAAAATGGCTCCGGAAGTTTAGGACCCGAAAAACTGCTAAAAATAGTAAATTGTGCTATAATTAAGGAAACTGAAAAAAACTGCATGAAGCACTTAGAGGGGATCCAAGTCGAATTAGCGGGTGGCCACCAATATCCACTTGGATCAAATACATCTCCAGTGTTTCTCCCTATAGTATCCTTTGATCGATCTCTCTTGGAAACCATGTTTCTTTTACTGCTAAGAAGCTTCTCAACGACTATTGTACTTAGAGACAAAGAGGACAATCATGGCATGCAAATGTTAGCTTCAAATAAAAAATCACTTTAAGGACCGATTATGAAACAAACTGGGAAAATGGTGGGAAAGATTATATAATTCTAATTTTTAGAGGTGAGGGACTATCAACTAGATCTGTGCATTGTGCAATCCTAGCTTCCAGTGGGAGGTGTTAATGACTAGAACTGCAGTGCACAGTTTACTCTGGCTTGCTGATGCTGGCTAGGATTGCACATTGCGCAATCTTAGTGGTAAAGACTCTAGGATTGGCTCTTGGAAATACATAGTGCATAGCTAGAGCCAGTCGCTTGCATCCTCTATGCAATTCCTAGAGCCTTGAGATCTAGAAATGTTTAGTGCATGCTAGGAAGAGCTAGATTTGGGCCAAGGCAACCCAGATCTGTGTAAGCGAACTTGTAAACTAGAAGATCTGAATGCATGAGTGAAATATGGTGAAGATATGAGTGAACGGTGATGCATGTAATAAAAGAAATGTAGGAATTAGTCAAATAAAAGAACAATGAAGCTTGTTGGGGGAGTCGCCGCAACGATGATCGTTAGTCCAAAAATTAGACTATGCATGTGAACTTAGGAAAGGAAATGCAAAACTTAAAGTATCACTCATACAAGCTAAAACAAATCAAAATTTGAGTGGTCATTCAATCAAATAGGAAAAAAAACACTCTCACAACCCAAGGAAACAAAAGAGACAGAAAAAGCTTCAAAACACATGAAAAGAAAAACTTACCTAAAAATGTTGTGTCAACTGTGCCAAAGGTTCCTATATGCCTCGAGAATGCCAGAGCTCCAAGATCGTATATGAAAATGAGCTATGATGATTCCCATTAAATAGATTTGATTTATTTAGGGTTTATGACATGAAGGCCAAAAATCTAGGAAAAAGTAACAAGTGGTGGCAATTTCTAAAATTAACTCAACTGTAACTTCAATTGCTAGATTCCTGTTTTTTATGGATTCTTTTTTCTTTTTCTTTTTACTTTTTTGGGAAGGGCTTCCATGCATGCATGGAGAAATTGCATAGTTTCAGGCGGGGATAGGGAAACCTACCAGCACATGCATTAGACAACTGCTAAAGAAATGATTATGCGCAATTCCTGGATTGAGCGGCTTTTGATGCCTCTCATGCTCTGTGCAGTTTCCCAGCTAAAGACAAGCTACCTATTGGGTCTCTACAATTCTGGAGCTGATGCTCATTATCGAGTTGAGCTGCACATTTCCTGAGAGCAAGGATGGTTACCCTATAGGATTGCACAGATCATCAAGGCAGTGCAAGAATCAAATTGTGACCAAGTCATAGGGAGGTCAACCTATGGTTAATAAAAAAGAAAGTAGGAAAACACAAGTTGTAAAGAAAAAGATAAACTTGATAAAATCACAAATACTTGGGCATTGTAAGACAAGTTGCTAAGATTTTAGTAGGGAGGCTCCAAAACGAAGCAAAGGAAAAATTTTGGAGGGTGGTTGTAGCCGCTACAATAGTCACCTAGGGCATCAAACAAATATATTTGTAGCCATCCAAACATCTTGAAAATCGTTCTACTACTACTCTATTCTTTTCTCTTGAATTCCTCCAAATTTCAAGCAATTCCTAAAGTGGAATCCCGAGATATAACAAGCCCTAGCCGCAAGACCAACTCTTTCCCTAGGCTAATTTTGGGTTAGTGTCCTCAGTGGGATTATTGCATTTAAATCTCAAGAAAAATAGGCTTTTGATCCTATTCGCCTCCCTAACTGGGTCAATCCCCTCCTTTAGTGATAAACTCCATACCGTTAACCTAGTTTTGGGTCCACTTGGCTTCTTTGTGGCCCCACAACTTTGTAACCCATATTCTACAAGTATTACATAGAAGCCATGTTTCCATAAGGATCCCTAGAGATAGGAAGGCTCTTGTTGAGATATATTATCAAACCCTAGGATTAAGTATCCTTTTATCCCTTCTTAGAGAGCCCATCACCTTTCTCATTAAGCAAGTAAGCCACATAATTGAGTCTCTCTTGTGAATAGGCTCTAGGAATCACTCCTATCGATTTATTGATCTATTCGTCCTTTTGATTCATGTTATACTCGGTATCCTCCCATTAGTGAAAGTCTATAAATAGCAGGGAGCCTTAACTCAGGTGACATTGGGATATCACTCCATTGTTTCACCTTGACCTAGTAGTTTCTCTATAGGATCCCTTCCTAGGACCTATGCTAGTTTGAGCGGTAACGTTTTGGTGTCATTGTTAGGGACACAAGATGTGTGTTTTGTTCCCCATATGACATATTGACCTATCATTTTTGGTGACTCCATTGGAAGAATGAAGTTGTAGTTCTTCATTTAACTTCAAATTTAATTCTTGTAGGGTGAAGCAAGCATCTATCAAGGCATTTTAATTCACCCTGGTGACTCCATTTTAATCCTAATATGAAAAATAATGAAAAATGTACCATTTTCCAAAAGAGATTAATCATGGTTCTACATTTTCAAAAATCAATGATCAATAACTTCAAGAACTGGAAAATAATGTGGAAAAATATGTTGATTTTTATGAATATTTATTGGAGAACATGGATAAGGAATTCATGCTCAAGTTTCATAGGTCAACACAAAAGCAACTCTACATAATGATGTGTGCCTATGAGAAGGATCCTAGTCATATCTTTGACTTCACATGCCTAATATGTGCTTCTAATATTCTAACTGGCTTAATCAATGAAAACTATTATAATTAATCGGAAAGCTCCAGAAAAGGTAACCAATTTGATGATCAAGGTGACATTGAAGAAAGTTCAAAACTAAAGGATCATCATAAAAGTGAGGAATATATGGAAGAGTGGAATCAATCTAAATAATATATTGATGATAACCTTCAACATGCAAACTTAAGGATTGAGAATGTGCATGGCATGAGTGGAAGCCCTATTGAAGCCTGTGAGGATGAACACAATGAAGCAGTGACTTTCATTCGCTGGGATATGAATATTGTAGCTCCCTCTAAAATGGAATTTTTGATTTCTTATGCATTAGTGAGGGAAAATGTGATATGGGCGGCCATCATTTTAACAGTGATCCTATTTATGCTACTAACATTTGAAATGAGGTTGAAATTGATTCTCCTCTTCTCCAGGACATGAATGATAATGATATCCCTAATCACAACATCAAAAGGGAGGATTGTGGCTTTCCCTCACATGAAGAAGGTTTATTGGAAATGGTAGTCCCAATTTATGACAATCATGATGACATTGATGAAGTCCTTATTTTCCCATACCTTCCCTAGGACCCCGATAGCATAGATACATTACCCTAAGCCTACACCTTGCCCTTTCTCACATTAGCAACATTATTAATGATCCTTTTTCCCCTCCTAGGTATGATGTTGAGGAAGAACCATCTAATAGCTGTATCCCTCCTCCCCCATCATACCCTTAGGGTTTTGAATATGATAATCATGAGCAATCTTCTTTTTGGGTGCCCCCCTTGTCATCAATCTCCATTTCCTCCCACTCATGGCCCTATGGTGGTCATAAAGCATGAAATTAATGATTGGTACCATAATGGGGATGATATGGTTGAGGTTGTTGTCCACGAGAGGTTTATGAGATTAATTGTTGATATCTCTATATTTTGGTTGGAAGAAAGGATCCTATGGAATAAATTGTATCCCTTGTGTCCCTCTTTCCCCGGGGTACTCCATGTGGGCTCACTTCATTTTCTTTCCTCCCTCCCTTGTGAGATTCCATGTTGTTATTCCTACCCATACCTTTGGATCTATTATGTGAGTGAGAACAAAGGTGGTTGTTTTGATATTAATTGGATGATATGTTGGCTACCTTGGGCCTATGATTACACTTAGTAATTGGGTAATGTAACAATAATGTTAGGGTTGGATGCATTACATGCTCATTTTCCCCATTAGAACTAGAATCATATGATACTATCATGCTAGATTAGATGCATTTAGATTAAAATCACATTTTTACTTTATTTTTTATTTTTATGGCCTAATACTAAGCATGGGTGATCATAAGACACCAAAAAGACATGTTTCCATGTGTGCTTGGTATTTGATATGTGAACATAATAGGTCTGTGATACCAAGATATTGCTGGTGTCCTTGTAACCTCCCATTCAAGTATCTTTGTGCACTTTCCCAAGAGATCATGTCCTAATTGGAGTCATATGTTACCCACCACCTGTGGGTGTATATATATGAGAAATGGTTTCTCCTAGATGGTCTTTAGTTGGAAGCTAGCAACCCCTTGCATCCACTAGATAGCTCAATGTGTCATTATCTCTGCCACCTAAGCTAGCCATGTGGTCCCTCAACCCCTTGTTATGATCGTATATTTGAAGCTGGATCTCCTGATCTCGAAGGTATGACTTTTCATTGGTATGGTCAAGTAATTTTCCTTGCTTGTCATAGGAACTTTGGCATGGAATGGTGGGGGGATTTGGAAAAAAGAGTCATCTAGGTCTATACCCTTGTCTCTAATGACCAATTCCATAGTTATCCTTGTATCCTAGTTCCATGGGATCTCCATTACTGGTCCCTAGCTTCAAGGTTGGTACTACTTGGAAAATACTGACATTGGTGGCATGGGCCTACGCCCCGACACCACATGCATTCCCCCCTTCCACTCATTTTAGCCCCATTCATCTCTTTGCTGATCGGGGTCCAAATGTGTCCACTGGGTCCATAGAGGGTTAGACTCCCCCTCCCCTTCTCCACACCTTGGTTCGGGCCTATAACGATGCCTTAGAACTTGATGTAGCTAAAAAAAAAGTAAAAGCATAATTTGGACACTCTCAACAGGAAATGTACCCACTTCTACCCCTCGCATCCATTTGGGGGCACTAGAGGGATTTTTTTGGAGAAAGAGAGACAAAACCCTTGTCTATTATGTTTGAGGTTCATTCTCACATCATGGCACACTTTGGATTTCATTTGGCCTCCTCAAAGGCCCAACAACTCACTTTATTGATCATTCAACCCTCTTGGGAGGCTTATTATTATGTTATTGAGCTATCTTGGTGGGATTCTCACCAAGGGATGTTCTTTTTGCACATTATTTTATTATTTGGGGCTCAATTAGACCAACTTAGGCAAATCAAATTGATTAGTGATTGTATAAATACAAGTGAGGTGATTCATTTTCATTATCCTCACTTAGATTGGATTAGTATCTGTTATGAGATTTTAACACTTTTTGCTTAGATGAATTTTTGGAGATTTTCTTGATGCACTCTGATGTTTGGATTTCACTATTGTCTAAAGAGCTTCTCTGATGTGAAGTTGATAAATAGATACATTCTCTCTCTCATGTAAGCAAAAAATTTGATGATATTATTGTTATCTTACTAGTTAAACTACATGTATGTCATTATATTTATTCTTGTATGGGTTAATTGTAATGTGAATTTCTTCTGGGACCTTGAATAAGTAATTAAATGGATGTGTTGACCTTTTAGGGATTGGGTGAATGTTCCTAGAGGTTCCTCTTAGGTTAAATACCTAAACAATTTTTCTCATTTGGAAATTTTAAGCATACATATATATATTGATTTAGTTTCTACCCTTGGAGAGACTAACAAAGATCAATTAGGGATCCTTATCTCATGAAAATTCATGATCTATGTGTATCTTGACTCTATTTAGCCCAAGAAATAAGGAACTAATCCTCATATCCCTTTGGTGAATTTACCTCTTTTACCTTCACTTTTCAAATCTCTCGGCCTAACCCTAGAAGGTCACCTAGGGCATCAAATGAATCTATTTGTATCCATCCAAGCACCTTGAAAGTTGGTTCACTATTATGCTAGGATTTTATTTAGAAGTCCTCCAAATTTCAATCAATTCTAACGATGGAATCTAGAGATATAGCAAACCCTAGCTGCAAGGTCAAGTCTCACCCTAGGTTGATTTTGGGTTAGTGTCCTCAGTGGGATCATTGTATTCAAAAATTAAGAAAATTAGCCCTTTGATCCTATTCTCATCCCCAATCAGGTCAATCGCTTCCTTAAGTGATAAAATTTATAATGTTGACCTAGTTTGGGGTCCACATGTCTTCTCTGTGGTCCCACAACTTTGTAACCCATATTCTACAAGTATTACATAGAATCTATTTTTACACAACGATCCCTAGACCTAGGAATCATCTTGTCAAGAGATATTCTCAAACCATATGCATAAGTATCCTCTTGGCCTTTCCCAAAGAGACCATCACCTTGATTCTTAAGCAAGTAAGCCACATAAATGATTTTCTCTCACAAATAGGCTCTATGAATCACCATTGGTACATTTTTTGTTCTACTTGTCCTTTTCATTCCTCTTATATTGGGTCTCCTCCCATAATTGAAAGTATGTAAAGAGTAGGGATCCTTAGTTGAGGTGATAGTGGACTATCACTCAATTGTCTCCCCTTGATCTAATAGTTTCTCTATAGGATCCCTTCCTAGGACCATTGTTAGTTTGAGCAGTAACATGACAAATTATACGTATTTTCAAAACCTATTTCTATCCTAAGTATCCATCTATGTCTACTTTCCAACCCAATTTGAATCACTCAATTTGGGTTTGAAATGAAAATGTCATGACCAAAACATTCACTGGGTGTCTAGTAGGATGAGTTGGGATAGTTAGGTTTTGGAGGCCTAAATGACTAGATTTTGCAAAACAAATAAAAATATGTAGTGTATTCCCCTATTAATCTAGTTTACAATGAAATTTTGATCACTCAATTTGGATATCATATGATAAACTTATGACCAAAACGCTAACTGCCAATCATAAAGAAACATTCTTAAAACTCTATTTTTTTGTTGTTGTTCATTGGTGTATTTGACCCATCATTTTTTGTTGTATTCAAAACTTGTTTCTATTGGAGATAGATACATAACTATAATTTAGTATCCAACTTGAATCAGTTTAATCCGTCGTCAAACAAAAACGTTATGCTTAAATATCAACTGTTGGTCTAAGCTGGGAAATAAGAAATAACTCTGTTATGTAGGTTTTTTCTGAGTAAATTTGACATATCATCTCATAGAATTTTTAAAAACTATTTATATTCAAGATATCACTCTAAATTCATTTGCATTTGGATTTGGAATCACTCAAATCAGACGATAAACAAAGAATTTTTTATTAAAACATTGCTAGTTATTATGGTTGACCACCGCTCACTCGTAGGTAATATAGTTTGATTTTTCATTTATTTCTGTGGATTTGTTTTATAGAGTAACTACTTTTTATTTTTTTGCGTATTTATTGGATTAAGAGAGCCCTTACATCTCTCTTCTATCATGATTTCATTTTTTATTGTAGGTAGATGCTCATTTCCATAGGTCCCAAAAGAATAAAGGAGATCAATTTATGAAAAAATGATTCTTGAAGACAATGTTAATGAAATAAGAGCATTTCATCAAAGCATATATTAAGAAATTTAATCTCATATGTTGTCGAATCTATCTAGGTGTCATGATCTAAATTTTTTTGGATCATAAGAGCTTACTGTAAAATTATTCTTGTTATTGCCCACCAACGTGAGGAAAACAATGTAAAGGCCTTTTCGTTACTTGATGGAATCATAATAGAAGAAATGAAAAATTTATTTCCGTTTGATGATCCAAGGCATTTCTACCAAAATATTTTTCCAAAATATGTTTTGTTTCCATTCATTCACCATTGACAGATTGTTGTTCCCTAGAAACAAATTGTTATTCCCTCAAGAAACAATAGTGATGCACTCGAAATCACAACTATTGTAACTTAAGTTATTTATTTATTGTTTTTCAATAAAGTGTTGTTTCTTTCCTCATTTATTTTATGTTTTGAGTGTTGTTTCCTTCAAAGTCATAGTTGTTGTTCCTTCATCAAAATAAAATAAGGAATTTCTTTAGTTTTATGTTGTTCATCCACATCTATCCATTTGTTCCCTAGTATCGTCAAGTATATGGTTGCCTCAAATCTAATATTAAACACTCTTATGGTAAGTATTATCAGGAATGATTCACTCTTAATTCCTCATTATTTTTTAAAGTGACTATGATTGTTGATCTGCAAATACTTCTCCATGTTTTCATGCTAAGATTGCGCATTGAGTCAGTTTTTTTTTTTTTTTTTTTTGGGGGGGGGTGGGGGAGTTGTCACAGTCATGCTTTATAATTCATAAATGATATGGGTAGTTTTAAGTTTCTAACGTGCAACAATGGTTTTTGTTACCTTAATTCGAGGTTGTTGTTACCTGAGTCACAACTGTTGTTACCTTAAGTTGCAATTGTTGTTACCTTAAGTCATGATTGTTGTTACTTGAGTCACAATTATTGTTATTTTAAGTCATGATTATTGTTACTTGAGTCACAGTTGATATTACCTTAGGTCACAGTTTTTGTTACCTAAGTCACGGTTGTTGTTACTTAAGTCATAGTTATTTCTACTTTGACTTATTTTCATGATTTTGTCCCCTTTACTTGATTTGATACTTGTAGGCTTTTCAGATCTTTCTCTCCTTGGTTTCGAATGCGAAAATACTTTTAATGTTATAGGTCCTCTTTGGCATGATGTTTGGGTGCTCAATTTATATTTTTTTATCTATAAAGATAATATTATATTTAAGGGATAATTTTGCAAAAGATTATTTGATCATTCTGACTTTAAAATTTCATAATTTGTCAAGTTCCTTATTTTGTAAAATTTATGATTATTACCACAAGATTGTACTTAAATATTTCTGTCACTATCTAATGAATTGTTCCTTAACCCCAATCTTAAAAAACAAAACATATTTATCAACAATCATTTTAAGGTTATGTTTACGGGCTGAGGGGATCTCCCCAGTGTAGGATCACAACTAGACCCTACACTGTTTGATTTAGGGATCCTGTCTCGTATGTAGCCTTGGTTGCCACTTAGGTGAGTTGAGATGGGATACAAACTCAATTGAACTCATGAACACTGTTGGTGGCTAGATTTGCATTCTTTTACTCACCTTTTTACCTTGTTCTTTTATCCATTTCATGCCAATAGTGGTTAATCGATATCTTAAATTGCAGAGGTGTACCTCTTGTCATGTATTTATGGATTATTTTTCAATGAAGCATAGTCATAAGGGATTATTATCTAAGTGACTTGTTAATTCAGTTATTTCTATAGATTTAAAAGGAAAATGACCAAGACTGTGATTCACTGAATGATGCTATCAAACTAGAAGCGTTATTCTTGAATACTGGCTGCAAAGGTGAATCAATCCTTCGATTGACACTCTGTTATCTTTTCACATTCAATTTCTTTCTGAAATCCACCATGTAATTAAGGGTAGACAATCTCATAATTCTAGGAGTTGTATCATTGACAAATTGTATACAGTAGAGTTGCGGGCTATAAAAGCCAACATTGTTAAGAGTCATTAAGGTTGCAGGAGAATACTCGAACTTTGTGTTTGTAATAGCAAAATTGTGATATTTATTTTATTAATGACAAGTTGATCTTTTGAGTATATCTTGATTCTTTGATCTCGCCACAACCCTGATCAAGGATTTGGGCCCACTCTCCTGACCAAGTGTTGCTAGATTATTTGTGTGTTAGGTTTATTTCTATGATTTTATTATTACTGTGAATGTTTATCAATGCATTGCTGTGAGTCCTTATTTATGTTACAGTTATTACTTTTTGTTACTCTTATTACTGTTACAATTATTATTTTTTGTTACAGTTATTACTCACTGTTACTCTTATTGTTGTTACAATATTGCTTGTGGTTACACATTGATGAATTTATAGTTAATGTTCACTGCTAGGTAGGGAAACTTTAGCCTTCACATAGAGTGCACAATAGCCTTGAAACAATTGGTAGAAACCCGGGTTGACAATTAAATGTGGATTGGGTGAATTGCATGATTCATACTTGGACGTGAACATTTTGGCGTTGCTGTCGAGGAGGCTACCTTGAAACAACTGGTAGAAACCCGGGTTGACAATTAAATGTGGATTGGGTGAATTGCATGATTCGTACTTAGACATGAACATTTTGGCGTTGTTTTCAAGGAGGCTATCTGTTGGGCATGGAATCCCCCCACAACATGGTTTGGGGCTCAAAAACTAAGTTTTGGTCAAATATATTGTAAGATTTCACGAATTACAGGTGTGGAGTGTGAAGTATAGGTTGAGTCATAAGGCTATCCACCCTGAGTATTGTAATGTAATGTAATGTCATGTAGGCCTACGCATGGTCCACGGACCATGGGATTGTATAAATAGAGCAAGGCTCTAAGTCATAAAGATATCGAATTAGAAAGATGAATATGAATGGTTCGAGCATAGAGTAAGAGTCTAAGTGCATTAGTTCGTAGGAGTAGGAAGAGGCTCTGTAGCTAAGTGCGTAGAGGCCTAGTAGAGTCCACAACTGACTGTGTGAACCCTTCCAGCTTAGTGTGCAGGGTGGTGTTGATTAGGTAATCTTGAACAAAGAATAATAAAGGGAAGTTGATTCCTATTTCTAGGCATCTGCTTGTGTATTGCCTTCTTTACATTTATAGTGTGTTGTTTATCATGCACATTTATATGATTGTTGGATATACTGTTAATGCTCACTAGAATTATATAAATAAGTTAAGTAATTGGGCAATAACAAGTTAAATAAGCAAGGAACTTGGGTGTAATACAGATCGCGCCCCGAGTAGGTCTGTGCAAAGGCAGCTTCAATGGTTGCGATGGACTAATAGGTGCACGTAGAGGCGTGCATGTAGGGTCAAACCGTGTACCGCTAGAAGCTCATAAGACATCCCCAAGGTGTGGAAACCTAGTTCTAGCATCCTCCCATACTTCTTCAAGTGAGACCTCAATCCGCGCTCCGTGGACTGTTGCCGAAAGGACCAGTAGTACTAGGATTTCCTTGGCTAAATCACCTCCGAACCTGGGTCAGGCCCATATAAGCCAACAAATGGTTCCGTTTCCAGGACCGAGATCTGCATAAGGGAGGTCTGATGTCATGCCACTGAAATCCAACAAAGAAAGAAATTAAAGAGTGGTTGGACAAGAATATTCACGAGATCGTGACATGGGAAAATATAAATCTGTGAGTATCTAAGGAACAGTGGTTGGAGCGCTACTTGTATACGAAAATCCATGAAATTTTCTTTGCATCATTTTCTTTTGAACTATATCAGTGGATCGCGAAGCTAGCAGACAGTCAGGGAAGGTGTAGGCTCGACAAACCAATTGTGTGGACTCCGGAATTAGTGTGCATACTAGAAGCATCAGGAGATAATATTGCATGAGTTGTAGACCATTCGCTAGACTGAATTATAGGGGGATTTATCACTAAGTTCGTAGTAGACACTGTTGGAGAGGTAAATCCCCTCTACGGATAGAGGTGATCCCTACTAGCCCAGAACGGGTCTAGCAACAATCAATCAATGCTACTCTGCAAGTTCCTAGTTGCAAT
>APFE031649866.1:0-62328 GCA_000404065.3 Pinus taeda | reverse complement strand
TCTTCAGGCAGTAAAGAGAATTTTCAAGTATCTTCAAGGAACTCAAAACTATGGCTTATGGTATCCAAGAGATACAGATCTCACTCTTCATGCTTATACAGATGCAGATTGGGCTGGAAGCGTGTATGATAGAAGAGCACAAGTGGTGGTGCATTCTTTATGGGTTCCAGATTAGTATCTTGGTTCAGCAAGAAACAAAGTTCGATTGTGTTATCTAAAACTGAAGCGGAATATGTGGCTGTTGCATCTTGCTGCACTCAACTTCTTTGGATGATGCAGACCTTGCAGGATTTCACTTGTACACCACCTATCTCCATCTTATGTGATAATACAAGTGCAATCAGCATTTCAAATAATCCAGTCATGCATTCAAAGACCAAACACATACCGATCAAGTATCACTTTCTCAGGGAACAAGTGCTTGAACAAGAGGTCAAGTTGGAGTATGTTCCTTCTAAGGAACAAGTTGCTGATATACTCACCAAACCATTGCCCAGGGATACCTTTGAATACCTCATGCAAAAGCTGGGGGTAGTTGATGCATCATCTTGTTGTTGAATCTCATCTGCTTCAAAGATTGTTGGTTGTACGCGAGTTTCATATGGGGTATATGCGTATGTTTGTTGGTTTATGGATTGGTCGAAGATCGAATGGCATAGGTTCAGGGGGAGCATATATAATGCATTGTTGGCATTATGGTAGAAGATCTTGAAGAATAATGTACAGAAGGAGAACATGGATGTTGATCTGCACATTGCTGCTAAAATGTCTCTATCTCTCTCTCGGTCATTTATGGTGTATGGTGGATTATGGTTCTTCTTGAAGAAATTTTTCTTTCGCAGATCTGGTCTATTGTCAGGGGGAGCATGATCAGCAATGCAAAGACTTAAGCATGTTCTCAGGGGGAGCATAACCCTTTTCCGTTGATGCCAAAGGGGGATAATGACCTTGAAGATCGTGGGGTTGCCATCAAGTCCAAAGGGGGAGATTTTTGGCATTATGATTCAGGTTTGGCGCTATGGCTCAGGTTTTGTACTTGATGGCAACTCACTCAAGTGGCAAAATTCTGTTCAGGCTCTCAAAATTATGGAAAAAAAGGGGTTCGCAGGTGCACCGTTCAAAAGGTGTGGACCCGCAGGTACGCCGACCCAGAAGTGTGGTCATACTCGCAGATGCTCCGTTCAGAAGGTGCGGTACCCCAGTTCACTCACTCCAATGTAGATAAGCGTGCTCACGTGGGGTTTCTTATGATTGGCCCTTGGTATTTAGCCCGTCGTTCATGATCCTATGGTTTTGGTCCGTGGTATAAGATCTAAATTATTGAACCTCGGTTTGGATCCCTTGTATTGGTTTTCGATGGTTTTGCCCCATGGTTTGAATAAGGGCTTTCCTATAAAAAGGAAAGGAGATCTCTTGGCTAGACACTTATGAAAATTGAATATCTTAAGATCTGAAATTTTGGGTAATCGGTTCTAAAGGATAGATCTAAATCAAGGTGAAACTTAAGGCGAATCTATTGATAGGTTGTGATCTCTCGGGCACATGATCAGATCTGTGGATCTGACTGTTTGTGGCACATTGGAGGACTGTTAATTTGGCCCTAATCAAAGGTTCGCAGGCAATCCACGGCGTGAGTGCAGGAGTCCACAGTGCAGGAGAAGGTGGAGGTGCGGGGATCCGCAGAGTAGCAGAAGGCTCAGGTGTGAGGAACGCAGCTCAGAAGAAGGCATAGTGCCAAGGTACGCAGGGGAATAGAAGAACCAGTTGTGAAGGTACATTGTCAGATAGACAGTTCAGGTGCGGATCTGAGCAGTGATACGCAGGGAAGCAGAAGGAGTAGATGCGGAGATACACACCGCGGAAGACCAACCAGGTGCGGATCCAAGCAGTTTAGACACAGAAGAGTTGCGGATATTCGCAAGCCTCTATTGGTGAAGTTGCGGACCTATCTTGAAACATTTGTTGGCTGTCTTTTATCTATTGTTGAAGAGTTCTGGGTTTAGAATACTTGTATTGCTAGTCTAGTTATTGCATTCTGAGAAATTATTGGTCGATTCATTGGTTGATTGAAGGAGTTGATTGGGTGATTCACATGTACTTGATGATTAATTGATGTTCATGGATCCGGTTTGAAAATTTATGAAACATGGTCCTTAAAGAAATAGAAGAGCAAAGGGGGTTGTATCTCCCTTCCAGGAGAGACTGGAAAACGAGAGAGGGTTGTAGCTCTCTGCAGGTTGCAGCCTGCGTACTGGTAAAGGACTGCACCAGTACAAAATCATTGTAAAAGCATTGGGTTTCCACCTTATATCTGGTGTTCCTTGGTGTGTTTATCTGTTTCTCTTGTTCTTGCTCATTATTACATGGTACTGACATACAAACTAATGATCAATATCTGAAGAATAAATTAAAGTATAAATCTAGAAGATATATTGAAAAGAATTTGATAATACTGATTCAATGCCCCCTCTCAGTATTATTTCCAACAACTCGATGGTACGTGGCAGCACAAGTCCATACTGGCACTTGTCGTCTCAAGGAGGAGGAATCACCCAACCAACAATGAAAGCGATAGTTACCAGGCTTTACGACGCCGGAATACATCTCTAGCCTAGACTTCTAAATGGTGTGCGTTACGTTCCAAAGTGTTTTTATGTTCACTGAATTTATTTTACAATTGATCTTTCTTAAGAAGTTTGCCTTTCAGGTTCACTGCATGATGTAGATATACAATTCCTAAAATGCAACCTAAGATGATAAACAATCGTTTAATCTTCTTTTTGCAATGAAAATCCTAGCTACTAAGGAAAGAGAAACATGATTCTTTCAACATAGAGCAGAGAGCACACACTAGATGTATTGTCCTAAATAGAAATGAATGAGAAGTCTAAATGCAAATGCACATGCATGTATTTGTTTTCTGCTTTCTTAATGTTTGAATGACAGAAAGAATGCTAAGTACAAATTTGAATTGTTTCAAGCGACAGTACTAACGATTTTCTTTTCAAAAAACGAAAGGAAGATAATGACGACACTTTGCTATTTTGAATTGAAAACTGCTTTCGACACTTGAAAAACCACTATTTCAAATCAAATACAAGAGTAACAGTATAATCGTACATCAAGTACAATAGGATTCTTTTCTTTGACTGAAAACGACACTTGCGACACTTTCAAATCAAAATACGACAGTTTGATTACGCTACTTCTTTGTGAAGGAGAACCGTAAATGGCGAACAATACACAAAAATGTTTACAGTTCTTTGTACTATGGAGGCTGGATCATGCAAAGGAAGGGAGTTTCTACAGTGGTATACTGATCACAGACAACAAAACTCCTAAATAAAGCTAAAGAGAGTGAACAAAAAACCAAAATCTGGAAGTAGAAGAGGTCTTATCTGATCATCGCACCTGTAACACAGGGAAAGAGCGATGCATCTGACCTACTGCACACGGGAGGTGCGATGCATCCAGATTTCCAAGAGGAGAAGGTGCGCTGGTCTAGGGACGAGACTTCAACTGGGTTCTTGGTCACAGTTTGCAGCTTAGTTCAGGGATTTAAGCCGAGCAAATGATAGTCAGTAATTGCAAATCACAGGGGCTGATCTAATGAGGCTACTTGAGCCACCACCAGGGCAATTAGGATGTTTGAAAATCAATTGTTCAGTTTATAAAACAAAATCCGAAGAGAAAATGAAGCAACATTGATCTACTTTGCACTTGCCTAGCAAATGCAGTTCGAAGGCTAACTGGCTTGACTTCAGGCTTCGTCTGTAAGTTTATAAAGCAAACAAATATAGACAATCAAACAAGCTACTTGGTCCCCAGTGGAGTCGCCATTTTGTTATGGGGAAATCTAGTGTCTATGCAGAGCTGCTAGTCCCACTAAGACGGGTATCTATCTTAGAAACAAACAGATTAAAGTTACTTTCGTTTTCCTTTACAAGAACTAGATAGGAGAGGAGCAAAGAATACCAACCTCAATCTTTCGCTTGGTTCTCTTCTTGTTCCTTCTCCTCTTTGATAGATCTTTTCCGCTCCTCCCTTGACCACTCCGCTTCAAAGAGTACCTGTAAAGTCAAAGCAGCATAATACCTTCAAACTGCAGAGATCTACAGTCATAAACAATATAGGACCATATATATATTGGCCACACATATGCATATATTAGAAAACATAGAAGAATGTGGAGGAAAACTTGAATAGCTTTAATTATATAGAGATTAGAAGAGAGGATTAGAACCCATTGATCTTACCCAGTGTCATCCTCCCAGCACGAAATCCCTTCTTCTCCTCATGAAAATCTTAGATCACCCAATACTATGATATTCCACCAAGAAACCAACAACGCTTCCTTACAAGGTACAAGATTCCGGCCTCTGGATCTCTGGGATGAGGGACCCATATATAGATGATTGTAGGGGGGTGAGTCAGCTTCTGGGATTTTAATTAGTGTCTTCTCTCTGATAGTCCTTGATTCCACTTGGAGATTGATGATCTCTTACTCATCCCCGGGCGAGTTCAGAGAGGCAAGTGTCACAGGAGAAGTTTTTGGAAGATTCCATGATCATCCACCTTGCAAACTATCTTTTCCATTTGTCTACTCTCGCCCATCACACCCTACAGAATGGATTTTCACTATGCATCACACTTTTTGCACTGAGCAGGTGAGATGCATCGCAGCCTCTGAATTGAGCACTCTGTATGGTCTAGTTTTGACCAGTTCTGAGCAGTTTTCTGTGGAGAACTTCTGGGAGATGATGTAATCAGCTGACCTTGTTCCTTTTGGGTATGAAACAACAATTTTAGGGACTTAGAAGCCCTTGGTTTATGGACATATGTGATTGGGTTTGCAGTGCCCAAATATGTCTATAACATCAGGTAGAATTTAGCCCTAGTTTCCAATTTTAAAATCCCTACTTGGAGGAATGGGAGAGTAGGTTATAATAGGATAGCCAAGAGACTTGATCATTTTCTATTTGTTGATGTTATAGCAGACATATTGGGAAGAGATCATTCATGGGTTAGCCTTAAAGGTATTTCTGACCATATGCAAATTTTTATACAAATGGATTTTGAAGACGCTAAGATTAATTATCCTTTTAAATTCAACCCATTCTTGGTTGGAAGATAAATACTTCATTTCTTTGATTAAAGATTCATTGGATAGGAATTGTCTTATAGAACTTTTGATTCTTCCATGGAATATTGGGTTACTAATATGAAGGAAATTAAAAAGAAGGTAAAGGACCAGGAATTAACAAAAAAAAAATAGAAAATGGACTCTGAATTGCTGCTAGTTGAACAAGAATATGATAAATATTTCCATTCCTTTGTCAACACAAACTTCTCAAAATAAGTAAAATTATGTCTTTCTAGTTTGTATGAGAGAAAGGCTAAGATTTTAAAGGAAAAACAGTTGTGGAGACTGAAAATTAGAGAGGCCTCAGTTATGTCTGGGATAGAAATACAAAAGTATTTCATAAGTTCGTAAATTTAAGAAATGGCAGCAATGGAACATTTTTTAATTCTTTTAAAACATAGTAGTATCCGTACTATATTATCTCAATTGCAAGTTATCTAAAAATATCTGAGGTTTTTCTCTGATGAAGACTCTTTAAGAGTTGGTAGATATGTCACGTTGGAAGGAGTAGAATGGGTATTGACACACTTTGCAAAAGACAAGCCCTAGATCTGATGGGTGGAAAGTTGAACTATACTTAGCCATTTTCGATTGAATGGGAGAAAATATCTTGAAGGTGGTGGAGGAGAAAGATTAAAAGGAATGGTTTATAGAGCATTAAATGCTACCTTTATTGTGTTGATTCCTAAATTTTCTAAGTCGAATACTTTTAATGACTTTAGACCTATTTCAATTTGTAACCTAATATATAAAGTCATCACCAAGTTCATTTCTAATAGGGTAAAAGATAAATTAGCTAAAATTATCTTGAAAGAACAATTTGGTTTTCTCTTATATACATATACATGATGGAAACTTTGGTATTAAAAATGGATCTGGTAAAATCCCATGATAAGGTTAATTGGTATTTTCTAAGACTAGTCCTTCTACAAATTTCCCTTGACTTGGATATTACAAATTGGACAATGAGATGTCTCCTATATGTGTGTGTGTGTGTGTGTGTTTGTGTGTGTGTGTGTGTGTGTTAGTAAATAGCTCTCCTACCAGTATTTTCAACAGTTAAGAGGTTTGAGACAAGGTTGACCACTTTCTCCACTACTATTCTAGTTAGTAGTGGAACATTTGAATAGATTGATTATTCATCCAAGAAGAGATGGTAGATTAAAATGGATAAAGGTGACAAAGTCAAATTTCATTACCCACTAAATTTTTGTTGATGATGTATTATCATTTTGTGATGGATCTATTGCAGAATAAAAATCCTTCTCTGTAATTATTTCCTTATTTTATCAAGCATTTGGAATGGAGGCAAGTGTCCACAAATCTACTTTTTTACAGGAACAAAGTTCAAGAAGACACTTGAGACATTATAAGCTCATTTTCCCCTTACCAAGTAGAATATTAGAGAAATGATTCAAAAATATGGGTTATTTTTTAAACCTAATTGTTATCATAGGAAGGATTGGTTATGGATTATCAAGACGATTGAGAAAAGAATAAGGAACGATGTTATAGGTGGTTATCTTTGGGAGGGATAATGACCCTTGTTAATTTAGTTATGGAGAGTATTCATATATATTATCTCACTCTATCAAAGATTCTAAAATATATTATTAATAAAAAATGAAAAATAATGTTTATTTTTCTTTGGAATGGAAATAAGGTCAAAGAGTGATTACATCTTGCAAGATGGGAGGTTTTATCCAGGTCAAAGGACTTTAGTGTTTGAGGCTATAAAAATTTGTTCAGGTTCGATAAAGCTTTCACTATGAAGAGCCTTTAAAGAGATTTGTTTGGATCAAGTCTATGCCATATTAATATTATGGATAAATATACTAAAATCAATTACACTATTTCTTGAATAAGATCCATTGCTTGGAAAACATATCATAATGGCTCAATAATTTGGAAAGGATTAATGTATTCATTTCCCTAAATTTTCTCTTGGTTAGCTTGGAAGGTGGGAAAAGGAAATCATAGAATTATGGAGAGGGACTCTTTCATAGGAGGTGTTAAGTGTTATCATCTTTCTCCAGATTTAATATTTTTTTAATTCAGTTTTTTTTTTATAAATTGAGTCATATAAAGAAATCGACTTCAATTTTTTCCTTTAACGGGTATCGGATGTCCTTTGATTTAGGAATTCACGGAGAGCTAGCTCTAAAATGGGACGATTTTATTAAAATCTTATATAATAATGGTATTTTTTTTAATGAAGAAGAAAATATCTTAGTCTCGTGCTGGAGTACAACAACAGGCCAACCGATAGTTAGTCAAGCATATGTATCACTTTCTTTCTCATCTATGGAGCAAAAAGTTTTATGGTGGCACTGGAAATTATGGAGGTGGAGTTTACTCCAAAAATGAAGATGTTTTTGTTGGCTTATTTGAAACCATATCCTCACTTGGTATAATTTACAAAGGGATTTTCTAGATCTTGACCTGTCGAAAATCAGAGACTTATGACTAAATTAGATTTTCCTTTGTATGATAATTGTTTGTGAAATCTATTGGCTTCTTATTAATTTAGATGTGTGTTTCTTCATCAAACAATTATCAAATATAATATTAGAGAAGTTTTGAGGTCTAAAATGAGCCTCCTAAGGAATATTATAAAATAATAGTGGAAATAATAAAAGAAGATTATATTACATCATCAAATTTTAGAGGGAAAAAAGAAAAAACCACTCTTTCAACTCATATTTTCAAATTACATGCTTACGGTTTTACTCAAAATTTGAGCAGGAGCACTCATTGGATGCATAAGTTAATTCCTTATCCAAGGACTACCCTTGTTGCATACTTTCAATGGACCATGTTACACAAAAATGAGAAATACATGAAAAAATTTGATGCAATCAGTTTTTTAATGTATTTCTCATTTTTTGTGTAGCAGGGTCCATCAAAAGTATGCAACATGTGTACTCCTTGGATAAAGAATTAAATTTCACATCCAACGAGTGCTTCTGCTCAAAATTTGAGTAAAACCGTAAGGAGCTAAATTAAAAATATGAGTGGACAACCGCTTTTTTTTTTAGTGGTGAATCATCCCTCATGGTTGACAACACCCCCCATGGTTTGGAGACCCTTTTTAGACCTCAAAATTTATTTGATGAACATAAAGATCACAGTGAACAGAAAAAAACAAGATATAGGCTCTAAATCATGGAAAGACTCCTACAAGGGGAAAACCCAAATAATTATCTTCTTATAGAACCATATAAAATGAGATATCCAAGACCCATATCCACAAAAACTTCCACCTCTAGATGCCAAGCCACACCTTCCTTGTTTCCAACAAATTCATCAACAAGGGACCAACAACAACATATGTACCAAGGCAAATCTTTCACAAATCCTAGCTAAAAAAGAACTCCTTTCTTTCAGACTTTGGCTTCAACTTCTTCTCTTCCCTCTCTGTGATATTTTAGACCATAATCCATCAAGTGTGTATGTGTCAAAATGAGCTCCATGTTCCTTCTATTTATATGGTTTAGAGGGGGTGTGAATGGTTGAAAAATGTGTAACTAGGTTCAGTATTCATAAATATAAAATGCACTTTTGATTCTTGTAAATTGTAAAATGAAATAAAATTATTATTACTATTTTTGGAGCATGGATTTCATGCTCAAGATATTTTATTTTATAGATCAAGCACCAATAGAGTGCTTCTAGGGTTTCTCCTAGGTCAAGAAGTCAAAAGAGTCATTGACATAAGTTGAAGACCCCATTGGGGACATTGTAATTTGTAAATAAAATTATTTTTGTCCTTAAAACTGGCAAAAATACCCTTCAAGACCAAGTCGGCCTAGTAGCTGCCAAGTCGACCTAATTTGAGGAGCCACATCCACCTTGAGAAGCTTATATAAAGGAGGAAACTCAACCTCCTTGAAACACATTCATCTCTCACTCATCCAAGCGAAGCAGGAACAAGAAGAAGGCAATGAAAAAGAAAGAGGACAAAAAGGACTTGTTTAGGGCTATTTATCAATGACACATGTGAAGGAAGGCTAGGGTTTCTATAACATATCTAGGGTTTTATTCTATAAGTTGGATATTGAATAATGGAAGGAAAGAAGGTCAAGTGAAGGTCACAAGAAGCCATCCTCAAGCACCAGAAGAAAGAGAAATCTAAGCGAAGGTTTGAGGAAGCCTTGGAAGGCTAAACAAAGCTCACAATATGACAACAACAACCGTTGGAGGGTTGAAAAATTCAAGTTTGTAGTGGAGGCCAAAATTCTATATCTAGGGGTAGAAGTTGTGCTACTCAAAGAGATTTGACTAGGTTTTACTTGTTCAAGGAAAGTACATCATCCGGAAAGGTTGGACTCGGTCTTGGAGGGTATTGGTCTAGAGGTCTTGGAATTCATCAATTGAAGAATCTATAAGGAAGAGAAGATATTTGTGGTTTTCCTCTCAATTGGATAGGGTTTGGCCCTGGCTTACAACCTATATTTTGTGTTCTTGTTCTTCTTGTTTTGGTAGATGTTTGATGATATACAAACATAATAATAAGTGAAGAAACTAATAAGTAAGAAAAAGTAAAACTACATCACAAGTAGTTATCAAGAAAAGAAAAATCACTCTAATAATTTCCCTATAGATTTCTCAACATGGTTTCAAAGCTAAGGTTGGAAAAGGGAATTATGAAGATCTCAACTACATTGAAGAATTTCCTAAAGAAGCATCCAAAGGTAGAAAGTCATCTCAAGAAGGGTATTAAATAAGAATGGAATCTTTTATTTACTCCAAAGAATAAAGTAACCAAGACAAAGGACGAATGACTCTTCTCATCACTCACTAGCACATTTCAAGATGAGAACATTTGGGTAATCAATAATGGAGCATCAAGGTACATGATCAAGCATCACAAACAACTAAAAAGATTTTCAAAAGGAAATTCTTCTTACGTTGTAGAGCTTAGAGACAATAAGAGCTATCCTATGAGAGGAATTTGATCAACCTTAATAGAGCTGGAGAACGGAGGAAATATTCATCTCAACAACATCCTATTTGTTCCAGGTTTGCATAAAAACTTACTCTCGATTCCAAGTCTAGAAGATAAATGTGATAAAGTGAATTTCGCTGATGGAAAAGTTGTAGTATGGAGTAAGAACTCAAGCATAGAAAATTATAGAGTAATTGGGATTCATGAAGGAAGACTTTATAGTTTGTTATCCCCTCTTGCTCAAGCTTTAGTTCACTTTCAAATCAATGCATGTTAACTTTGGCATAGAATATTTGGTCATATCCATTTCAAATTATTCCAACTCTAAGCTCTATAGTGTATGGAATCCCCAAACGTAAAGAAGATCATGAAGGGGTATGCAAGGGATATGCATTGGGTAAGAACACCAAGATATCATTTGGAAGCAGTGATTCACAATCAAAAGAAATCTTGGATCTTATTCATTCCAATGTTTGTGGTCTTATGACTCCTAAATCACTTGGATGTCATCTATATTATGTCACATTTATATATGATCATTCAAGGAAGAAGAAAAATAAAACCATGAAGATGAAGGTCCTTGTGAACCAATACAACCTGTGGTAATTCTCGAAACCAGAAAAAGACCTAACTAGTTGAACTCTATACTTCTAGATGTAGAAGGTCATGGAACAACTCAAGGTAGATTCAGGGAAAGTAAGAAGCCCAAACAATATTCTAGGTATGAAATCTACATGACAAAATTAATTGAATCAGAGCCATACACTTTTGAAGAAGTTGTCAATCACCAAGAATGGAAGGATGCCATGAATGACAAATATCATTCTATAATGAAGAAGGGAGTTTTGGATATTGTACCTAGGCTTGAAGACAAATTTATGGTAACTTCAAAGTGGATCTATAAGATCAAACATGCAACAAATGGAAGTATTGATAAATATAAGGAAATATTTGTGGCTAGGGGCTTCACTCAACAAGAAGGCATCAATTATGAAGAGGAATTTAATCCAACAAAAAGTTATACAACTATTTGTTTGTTGGTCTCTTTCACAGCATCAATGGGATGGAACATCCCCCAAATGGATGTCAAGACTGCATTCCTAAATGACACAATTGATGAGGAAGTCTATATAAAAAACCCTTGATATTTGAAGTTAAAGACAAAAATGCATGTGTTTTCAGATTGAAGAAGGCATTATACAACCTCAAGAAAGCACCTAAGGGCATGGTATGCTATAATGGATGCATACCTACAAAGATTAGGCTTCTCAAAGAGTTATGCTGATCCAAACCTTTATATTAAGGTTGTGAAGGGAGGTTCAATAATCATTCTTCAGTATGTGGATGATCTTCTCTTGACAATTGTGGAAGGTCAAATTGAAGAATTTAAGAAGAATCTAACAGCAAAATGTGACATGAAGGATCTAGGGCTGATTCACTACTATTTGGGACTAGAAGTCTGGCAAGGACCTGTTGAAATCTATCTAGGTCAATGAAAGTATGTGATCAAGATGTTGAATAGGTTTTACATGATGGATTGCAAATCTTGACAACATCGATGATCACAAAATTGAAAAGATTAAGGAGTTTTGAATCAAGCCCTGTGGATCCTTCCAAGTATAGGCAATTGATTGGCTCACTAATGTACTTAGTGAATACTTGACCAAACATATGTTTTGCAGTAAATATTTTCATTCAATTCCAGGTGGAGCCAAATCATGATAATTGTATAGAAGAAGAAAACATACTGAGATATCTACAAGGAACAATCCATTATTGGCTAAAATATGATAAGAGGAACGATGTCCACTTGATTGGAAATATAGGTTCTGACTGGAGAGGCAATGAAGGATGGAAGGAGCACTATAGGAGGATGTTTTAGTTTGGGATACTCCATGATCTCATGGATGAGCAGAAAGAAAGATATGGTTGCTTTAAGTAGTGTTAAGTTTGAGTAAATTGTAGCCTGTGAAGTAAACAAAGAAGTTTTCTAGTTGAGGAAGTTGTTATCAGACCAATTTGAAGGAACAATGGACCCTACAGTGATACATTGTGATAACACCAGTTGTATATATTTTCTGAAGACCCAATATTTCATGGAAAGAAAAATCATATCAACAACAAGTGTCACTAAATTCAAAATCTAGTACAAGATGGTGTGTTGCAGTTATAATATATCTGCACTGAAGAGTAGGTAGCAGACATATTGACAAAATATCTTCCTAATAAGAAGTTTGTATATCTAAGAGACAAGCTTGGTTTGGTTAATGTATCCTCCCTAATTGAGAGGGAGAGATAGGAACATCATTCTTGTCTTCACTTGGGAAGACAAAATGGAGGATTGGGTAACATTTGGCATTTAATTCTCTTTGAGGATGCATCAAGGCATCCAAGATAAAAGTAGTCATGGACTAGTATTCTTTGAGGACTAGCTACCCAAGATAATAATAGTTCAAAAAAGAGGTCATACTCTGTCAACACCCAAGTGGGATATGTACCTTGAGAGACAATGATGATGGTGTCTATAAATCATTGGTCTCGCCAACATTGTGCTCCAATCTTGTGGAGAGATAGAGTTGTTAGTCAAGGGCTTTCTATATGACATTGCTAGTTGTTATGATGCTAAACAAATGGGTTACCAATCTAACTCTTCTTATGAGATATCTTTAGATTGAGAATGTCCATGTACCATTTACAAATACCTCCTTAGTTAAGAGAGAGTGTTGAAAAATGTGTAACTAGGTTTGGTCTTCATAAATATGAAATGTACTTTTAATTCTTGTAAATTGTAAAATGAAAGAAAATTATTATTATTACTTTTGGAGTGTGGGTTTCATGCTCAAGGTATTTTATTTTATAGGTCAATCACCCGTTGAGTGCTTCTAGGGTTTTTCCTAGGTCAAGAAGTCAAAAGAGTCATTGTCATAAGTTAAATACCCCATCAGGCACATTATAAATTGTAAAAACATTATTTTTGTCCTTAAAAGTGTCAAAAACACCCTTCAAGACCAAGTCGGCCAAATTTGAGGAGCCACGTCCACCTTGAGAAGCTTATATAAAGGAGTAAACTAGACCTCCTTAAAACAAATTCATCTAGAAGAAGACACCGAAGAAGGAAGAGGACAAATAAGACTTGTTTTTGGGCTATTTCTCGATCACACGTGTGAAGGAAGGCTATGGTTCCTATAGTAGATTTAGGGTTTCTTCTACAAGTTCAATATTGAATAAGGGAAGGAGAGAAGGTCAAGAAAAGGTCACAAGACGCCATACTCAAGCTCCAGAAAAAAGAGAAATCCAAGCAATGGTCTAAGGAAGCCTTGGAAGGCTAAACAAAGCTCACACATGTGACAACAATAACTGTTGGAGGGTTGAAAATTTCAAGTTTGCAATGGAGGCCGAAATTTTGTAACTGGGGGTCGAAGTTGTGCTACTTGAAGAGATTTGACTGGGTTTGACTTATTCAAGGAAATCACATCATCTGGAAAGGTTTGACTTGGTCTTGGAGGGTTTGGTATTGTTCTAAAGGTATTGGAATTCGTCAATTGAAGAATCTATAAAAAAAAAAGATAAGAGATTTGTGGGTTTTCCTATCAATTGGAGAGGTTTTGGCCCTAGCTTGCAACCTATATTATGTGTTCTTGTTCTTCTTGTTTTGGTATTTTTTTGATGATATACAACCATAATAATAAGTCATGAAGCTAATAAGTAAGAAAAAGTAAAAATAAATCACCAGTAGTTATAAAGGAAAGAGAAACCACTCTAATCCATTAGAGAACTTTTAAGGTCTAAAATGGGCCTCCTAAGAAAAATGTACAACCAAAATAAACTTTATAAGAACCAATAAGATTCACGATGATGATGTCAACCATGGGGGATGATTCACCATTTTGGGCTTAAAAAGTTAAAAATGTTAAAAAATAATAAAATGATAAAACTACATTTTCAACTTGTATTTTCAACTTATCTCCCTAAGGTTTTACTCAAATTTTAAGTGGGAGTACTCGTTGGATGCAAAATTTATTTCCCCATCAAGGGACTACCAATGTTGCATACTTTAGATGGACCCTGCTACACGAAAAATGAGAAAGACATGAAAAAATGTGATTGAAATCACGTTTTTCATGTATTTCTCATTTTTCATGTAGCAGGGTCCATCGAAAGTATGCAACATAGGTACTCCTTGGACGAGGAATCAAATTTTGCATCCAACAAATGTTCCCACTTGAAATTTGATTAAATTCATAGGGAGATGAGTTGAAAAAGTAGTTTTTTTTTTTTTTTTTTTTTCCCTCTAAAATTTGATGATGTAATCTTATCTTATTTTATTATTTCCACTATTATTTTATATTTTCCTTAGGAGGCCCATTTTATACCTCAAAATTCCTTTAATGCAATTCCCTATAGATTTCTCAACATGGTTTCAGAGCTAAGGTTGGAAAAGGGAATTATGAAGATCTCTACTACATTGACGAAGTTCCTAAAGAAGTATTCAAAGGTAGCAGGTAATCTCAAGAAGGGTACCAAAGAAGCATGGAATATCCTATTTACTCCAAATAATAAAGTAACCAAGAGAAAGGATGAAGGACTCTTCTCAGTGCTCACTGGCACATTTCAAGATGAGAACATTTGGGTAATCGATAGTGGAACATCAAGGCACATGATTGGGCATGACAAGCAACTAAAAACATTGTCAAAAGGAAAGTCTTCTTACTCTTTAGAACTTGGAGATAATAAGAGATATCCAATGAGAGGAATTGGATCAACCTCAACGGAGTTGGAAAATGGAGGAAATATTCATCTCGAAAACATCTTATTTGTTCAAGGTTTTCATAAGAACTTGCTCTCCATTTCAAGTCTAGAAGATAAAGGTGACATAGTAGCTTTCACTGATGGAAAAGTTTTAGTATGGAGTAAGAACTCAAGCATAGAAAATTATAGAGTAATTGGGATTTGTGAAGGAAGACTCTACAATTTTCTATCCCCTCTTTCTCAATCTTTAGTTCACAATGAAATCAACCCATGTGAACTTTGGCAAACAAGATTTGTTCCTCTCCATTTCAAAATGCTTCCAACTCTAATCTCTATAGTACATGGAATCCATGAACTAAAAGAAGGTCACGAAGGGGTATGCAAAGGATGTGCATTGGGTAGTAACACAAAGAGATCATTTGGAAGCAATTCTTCATGGTCAAAAGAAATATTGGATCTTATTCATTCCGATGTTTTTGGTCCTATGACTCCTAAATCATTTGTATGTCATCTATATTATGTTACACTTATAGATGATCATTCAAGGAAGAAGAAAAATCAAACCATGAAGATGAAGGTCCCTATGAACCAATACAATCTGTGGTAATTCCCGAAACTAGAAAAAGACCATATTGGTGGAATTTTGTACTTCTAGATGAAGAAGGTCATGGAGCAACTCAAGGTACATTCAGGGAATGTAAGAAGCACAAACAATATTCTGGTTATGCAGCCTACATGAAAAAATTAATTGAAGCAGAGCCATCCACTTTTGAAGAAGTTGTCAATCACTAAGAATTGAACGATGCCATGAATGAAGAATATCAATCTATAATGAAGGATGGAGTTTGGGAGTTTGTACCTAGGCCCGAAGACAAATTTCTGGTAACTTCCAAGTGGTTCTACAAGATCAACACATGCAGCATATGGGAGTATTGATAAATAAAAGGAAAAAATTGTTAATAGGGACTTGTCTCAACAAGAAGGCATTGATTATGAAGAGACATTTACTCCAACAACAAGGTATACAACTATTCGTTCGCTGGTCTCTTTGGCAGCATCAATGGGATGGAACATCCACCAAATGGACGTTAAGATTTCATTCCTAAATGGCACAATTGATGAGGAAGCCTATATAGAGAAACCCTTGGGATTTGAAGTTAAAGAAAAAAAATGCATATGTTTGCAGATTTAAGAAGGCATTATATGACCTCAAGCAAGCACTAAGGGCATGGTATGCTAGAATGGATTCATACCTACAAAGATTAGGCTTCTCAAAGAGGTATGTTGATCCAAACCTTTATATTAAGGTTTTGAAGTGAGAGTTGGTAATCATTCTTTTGTACGTGGATGATCTTCTCTTGATAGGTGTGGAAGGTCAAATTGAAGAATGTAAGAAGCATCTAGCAGCAAAATTTGACATGAAGGATCTAGGGTTGATTAACTATTATTTGGGACTGGAAGTCTCGTCAGGACCTCATGAAATCTATCTAGGTCAAGGAAAGTATGTGATCAAGATGTTGAAGAAGTTTTACATGATGGGTTGCAAACCAATGACAGCCTCGATGATCACAAACTTGAAAAGACTAAGAAAATATGAATCAAGCCTTGTGGATCCTTCCAAGTATAGGCAATTGATTGGCTCACTGATGTACTTGGTGAATACCGAGCCAGACATATGTTTTGCGGTAAATATTTTCAGTCAATTCCAAGTGGATCCAAAGCATGGTCATTGTATAGCAACAAAACACATATTGAGATATCTATAAGGAACAATCCATTACTACCTAAAATATGATAGGAGGAATTATGTACACTTGATTGGTAATACATATTTCGACTAGGGAGGCAATGAGCAAGATGGAAGGGTCACTACAGGATGATGTTTTAGTTTGGGATCCTCCATGATCTCATGGATGAGCATAAAGCAAGATACAATTTCTTTGAGTAGTGCTAAGGTTGAGTATGAAGTAAGTAGAGAAGTTGTCTGGTTGAGGAAGTTGCTATCAGACCTATTTGAAGGACCAATGGACCCTATAGTGATATATTGTGATAACACCAATTGTATACAATTGTATCAAGACCCAATATTTCATGGAAAGACAAATCATATAAACAACAAGTATCACTACATTCAGAAGCTAGTACAAGATGGTGTGTTGTAGCTATAGTATATCTCTAACGATGAGCAAGTAACTCACATATTGATAGAATATATTCCTAATAAGAAGCATGTATATTTGAGAGACAAGCTTGGTTTGGCTGATGTATACTCCCTGATTGCGAGGGAGAGATAGGAACATAATTATTGTCTTCACTTGGGAAGATATAATATAGGATTGTGTAAACATTTGGCATCTGATGCTCTTTGAGGATATGGTAGGGCATCCAAGATAAGAATAGTCGTGGACCAATATTCTTTGAGGACTAGTTATCCAATATAATAATAGTCCATAAAAAGGTCATACTCTGTGAACACCTGGGTGGGGTATGTACCTTGAGAGACAATGATAATGGTTTCTATAAATCATTGGCCTCTCCATCATTATGCTCTGATCTTGTGGAGAGATATATTTGTTAGTCAAGGCCTTTCCATATGACAGTGTTGGTTGTTATGATGCTAAACAGATGGGTTACCAATCTAACTCTTCTTATGAGATCTCTTCAGATTGAGAATTTACATGTACCATTATGAATACTGCCTTAGTTAAGAGGGAGTATTGAAAAAAGTGTAACTAGGTTCGGTCTTTATAAATATGAAATGTAAATTTGATTCTTGTAAATTCTAAAATGAAAGAAAATTATTATTATTACTTTTGTAACAAGGGTTTCATGCTCAATGTATTTTATTTTATAGGCCAAGCACCGATTGAGTGCTTCTAGGGTTTGTCCTAGGTCAATAAGTCAAAAGAGCCATTGTCATAAGTTGAAGACCCCATCAGGCACATTGTAACTTGCAAAGAAAATTATTTTTGTCCTTAAAAGTGTCAAAAATACCCTTCAAGACCAAGTCGGTCTAGAAACTGGCAAGTTAGTCTGGCAACTGTTAAGTCGATCTAATTTGAGGAGCCACGTCCACCTTGAGAAGCCTATATAAAGGACGAAAATCAACCTCCTTGAAAGACACTCATCTCACTCATCCAAGCGAAAGAGGAAAAAGAAGAAGTTATCGAAGAAGGAAGAGGAAAAAGAATACTTAATTTTGGGTTATTTCTCTCTCGCACGTGTAAAGGAAGGCTATGATTTCTGTAGCAAATATGGGGTTTTCTTCTACAAATTTGATCTTGAAGAAGGGAACGAAAGAAGGTCAAGTAAAGATAACAAGAAGCAATCCTCAAGCTCCAGAAGAAAGATAAATCCAAGTGAAGGTATGAGGAAGCCTTGGAAGGCTAAACAAATCTCACGTGTGTGGTAGCAACAACTACTGGAGGGTCGAAAATTTCAGGTCTGCAATGGAGATCGAAATTCTACAACTGGGGGTCAAAGTTTTGCTACTAGAAGAGATTTGACTGGGTTTGACTTGTTCAAGGAAAGCACATCATTCGGAAAGGTTGGATTTGGACTTGGAGTGTATTGATATTGGTCTAGAGGTCTTGGAATTCATCAATTGAAGAATCTATAAGGAAGAGAAGAGATTTGTAGGTTTTTCCCTCAATTGGAGAGGTTTTGGCCCTGGCTTGTACCCTATAATCTGTATTCTTGCTATTTTTGTTTTGGTAGCTCTTTGATGATATACAAACATAATAACAAGTTAAGAAGCTAATAAGCAAGAAAAAATAAAAATGTGTCACAAGCAGTTATCAAGGAAAGAGAAACCACTCTAATCATTGCCCTATAGATTTCTCAACATGGTTTCAGAGCTAACGTTGGAAAAGGGCATTATGAATATCTCTACTACATTGAATATTTTCCTAAAGAAGTATCCAAAGGTAGAAATTCATCTCAAGAAGCGTATGAAAGAAGCATGGAATCCCCTATATATTCCAAAGAAGAAATTAACCAAGACAAATGATGAAGGACTCTTCTCAATACTCATTGGCATATTTCAAGATGAGAACATTTGGGTAATTGACAGTTGAGCTTCAAGGCACATGACCTGGCATCATAAGCAACTAAAAACATTGTCAAAAGAAAAGTCTTCCTACTCCATAGAGCTTGGAGATAATACGAGCTATTAGGTGAGAGGAATTGGATCAACCTCAATAGAATGGAGAATGGAGGCAATATTCATCTCAACAACATCCTATTTGTTTTGGCTTTTCATAAGAACTTACTCTCTATTTCAAGTCTAAAAGATAAAGGTGATAGAGTGGCTTTCATTGATGGAAAAGTTGTAGTATGGAGTAGGAACTCAAGCATAGAAAATTCTAGATTAATCTGGATTCATGAAGAAAGACTCTACAAGTTGTTATCCCTTCTTGCTTAAGCTTTAATTCACATTGAAATCAACCCTTGTGAACTTTGGCATAGAATATTTGGTCATCTCCATTTCAAAATTCTTCCAACTCTAAGATCTATAGCAGATGTAATCTATGAACTAAAAGAAGATCGTGAAGGGGTATGCAAGGGATGTGCATTGGTTAAGAACACCGAGTGGCCATTTGGAAGAATGATTCGCAATTAAAATAAATCTTGGATCTTATTCATTCTGATGCTTGTGGCCTTATGACTCCTAAATCACTTGGATATCATCTATATTATGTCACATATATAGATGATCATTCAAGGAAGAAGAAGAATCAAACCATGAAGATGAAGGTCCCTATGAACCAATACAACCTGTGGTAATTCCTAAAACCAGAAAAAACCTAACTGGTTGAATTCTACACTTCTAGATGCAGAAGTTCATGGAGCAACTCAGGTACATAAAGGGAAAGTAATAAGCCCAAACGATATTCTCGGTATGCAGCCTACATGACAAAATTAATTGAAGCACAACCATCCACTTTTGAAGAAACTGTCAATCACCAAGAATGGAAGGATGCCATGAATAAAGAATATTAATCTATAATGAAGAACATAATTTGGGATATTGTACCTAGGTCTAAAGACAAGTTTGTGGTAGCTTCCAAGTGCCTCTACAAGAACAAACATGCAGCAGATGGAAGTATTGATAAATATAAGGCAAGATTTGTGGCTAGGGGCTTCTCTCAACAAGAAGGCATCGATTATGAAGAGACATTTGCTACAACTGCAAGGTATACAACAATCCATTTGTTGGTCTTTTTGGAAACATCAATGGGATGGAACATCCACCAAATGGATGTCAAGACTGCATTCCTAAATGGCACAATTAATGAGGAAGTCTATATAGAGCAACCCTTGGGATTTTATGTTAAATACATAAATGCATATGTTTGCATATTGAAGAAGGCATTATACGGCCCCAAGTAAGCACCAAGGGCATGATATGCTAGAATGGATGCATACCTACAAAGCTTAGGCTTCTCAAAGAGTTTTGTTGATCCAAAACTTTATATTAAGGTTGTGAGGGGGGAGTTGATAATCATTCTTCTATATGTGGATGATCTTCTCTTGATAGGTGTGGAAGGTCGAATTGAAGAATGTAAGAAGCATCTAGCAGCATAATTTGACATGAAGGATTTAGGGCTGATGCACTACTATTTGGGATTTGAAGTCTGACAAGGACCTAATGAAATCTATCTAGGTCAAGGAAAGTATGTGATCAAGATGTTGAAGAGGTTTGACATGATGGATTGCAAATCAATGAAAACCCTGATGAGCACAAACCTGAAAAGACTAAGGAGTTATGAATCAACCCCTATGGATCCTTCCAGGTATAAGCAATGATTGGCTCATTGATGTACTTGGTGAGTACTTGACCAGATATACGTTTTGCAATAAATATTCTTAGTCAATTCCAAGTGAAGCCAAAGTATGATGATTGGATAACAGAAAAACACATACTAAGATATTTTCAGGGAAAAATCCATTACTGGCTAAAATATCATAGGAGGAATGATGTCCACTAGATTGGATATACAAATTCTAACTGAGGCAGTGAGCAAGATGGAAGGAGCACTACAAGAGGGTGTTTCAGTTTGGGATCCTCCATGATCTCATGGATGAGAAAAAAGAAAGATACAGTTGCTTTGAGTAGTGTTGAGGTTGAATATATTTCAGCTTGTGAAGTAAGCAAACATAGTTATGTATGAAACGAGAAATTTACCTAGTACCTAGTTTTTTAAGGTAGCAAAAAAAGCACCTGATTTTAAAAAGTGGTTATTCAAAATACACATTTTTTTGGAGTATATTTTTCACAATTTAAATTTTCTTATGTAACATTTTTTTTAAATGTTAGTGATTTTCATGTTGATTTTGAAAAATGCTTATGCAACATCAGCACATTTTTTTAGAGGGCTTATTTTTGACACTTTAATTTTTTTTATGTATCAAGTATGAATAGTTTTTTTTAAATGTTCGTGATTTTCATACTGATTTTGAAAAATGTTGATGCAACATCAACCCTTTTTGTTTAGAGGGATTATTTTTTACATTTTAATTTTTTTAATGTATAAAGGGTGGATAATTTTTTTAAATGTTATTAATTTTGATGTCATAATAAACCACAAAAATAAAATAAAAAACATGACAAAAAAGTCAAATATAAAAAATTATATAAAACAAGGGCTACATAGTAGCTAATCGAAGTATCAAAACTGTTAGCTTGTTGACTTAATGTAAAAATACAGAAGAGGTATTTGTAATATATATATTTATATATATATATATTATATATATAATATATAATAATATATATATATAAAATGTAAGTAATGTGATGAATGTTACAATGAGGACCCGCATAATATATACCTAAGCAGGTGTCACTTCGTGACTAGGCATGTCCTATTATACATGCCTTTTCCACTTAACTTAATGACTATTTAAAATAATCAATATTTGATTATTTAATATTTACATATATTTTATTTATTTACTTGTTATGAATTATATTCATGACATAGCCCCTTCCTTCAAAAGCTGTGTCCTCAAAGTTGTATTATTGGTAGTTTTCTTCACCTTAACCTCAAATAATTGTCTTCATCTGGCTCATGTCATTTTTAATAAATGGTCACTGGTAGCTTAGTTTTATACTTTGGTGGTAACTCTGTTTCAAGTCCAATGTTATGTCTAGTTTTGAACCCAAGTTTTTTTTTCAATATTAGTATTTTTTTTAATATTTTTAATTTAATTCTATTTTAATTTTAATATAATATACCCTTGTAATATTTATTGGCTTGTACACCTGACAACTTCGTATGAATCGAATCACCGTCGTACGAATCGAATCGTGATCAAGTACACCTTACACCACAGTATGAATTGTTGCCCAATTGTATATTAATTATGGTGTATTGAAATATATATACCAAGAAACACTTTAAGTCATTGAGCTCGTATGAATCACCTCTAGGGATCACACTTCACACCTATTGACCCTTCGACCTCGGTTACGATGCTTGATGGCGGGGGAACAATGACGGTTTTTTTTTAACTATGTATTAGTTATAATAATTCCCAAATTCATTTGTGTAACTCCCAACAAAATAAAGAGTTTCATCTTTAATGAGTTTAAAAATGGCAACTCAGTTCGACTACCATGCCACACCAGATCAACTCCAAATGGATAGGCCTCCCATACCTTTATCAGCCTTGTTGAATAAGCATCCCTGCAGGAAGTATCACGACATGCATAGGTCGATGGGATAAAAATGTGAAAGGGAACTAAAAATAATTCATTGTAGATGAGTCCACATTAAATTTAGAATATTGCCATAATAAAAATCACATAGCGACCTCCAAAATCCATCTCCATTATGTCTCCAAGTTTCTGACTACCAAGTTTTCTTTCTCTGCATATGAGCTACAAGGATGCAAGCAATAACCATATACCATGGCCCCAGTCACCAAACATTACAACAAACAAAAATGGGGATGTAATGATGGTGAATACACTAGGATTTTCCTCTTGGTACTTAGCCACACCATATGTATCAACTATTTCTTAGAAAGAAATGGTCAATTTATTTGTTCTGAAGTATGTGGGTGGTGCCTCCTTTGTATAAAGCACTTGGAATATAGTTCCAACCTGTGAGTTACTATCCACAGTTGCACAATGCAATGCATCTTGAAGCTAACTTTTTGCAAATACAAAGCACCACCCCTCAACAACTAGACACTTCCTTGTAACATCAATGCTTAGCATGTTCATAGTGTTGTAAACAACTTTATCTGTTCTTACCAAAAGATTCCATTGTTCAAACTGATATCCATTTGTTGTCAACACATTGTCTGCACATTTGAGGGCTCTTGTATTGATAGAATTCTCATAACACCATGTTGGATTCACATTATTCTGCTTATAAGCATGGTACACTTTTAACATCGTCAGATGATCTGCATCAATGTGCACAAACCGAGCTTTTGCTACATCTGCAGCTTCTTGAACTTCCCTAGGCTGCAGAAAGCAATTGAAAACCCTTTGCTAACATTCATACACCGACCTACTGTATACCTAGCATATGTATCATCATGAGATAGAAATGAATCCACATTGTCATCCAAGGACCCCTCTTCCAATAAGCGATCTATATGAGCTAGAGGATTGGACATTACATCTCCAAGGGTATGAGTAGATGGAGTCGGAGGTGTAGAACTTGGGGATGGACCAGTAGTATTTGCAGTTCTTGAGCTATTCGCTGGATCAGAAGATGACCCAGGTTGCTTTCTTTTTCTTCCATTTTGACCCTTAGATGCAACCTAATCATTTCCACTAAGAGTTTGACATACTCCCCTCAACTGAAACACCAACAACACTAAGTTTCTCTTCCTTCTGCTGCTGATGGATAGTAACCTGGGACTGTTTTTTTGACATAGCATACTGTTCAAGTTGTTGTTGTTGATTTCTTTGTTGTTGTTGTTGTTGGATTTGAGGTATTTTCATCTTCAATATGATGTCTACTTCAGGTTGTGATAGTGGAGACCCAACATTTTAGGTCATGTCACCAACAACATTAGTTTGGCCATCCTTGCCTGCAACAACATTCTTGTTACTTAGAAGCATCCAAAGTCTTCTGCTTTCCATATCACCGAAATTAGAACATGGTGCAGACGTCAAATTTCCTTGGGCTTGTGATTGGAGAAAAAGTTGTTGTTGTTGCGGAGTTAACATATGAATATGATGATATTGCTGTGGAGATTGAATGAAAGATTTATGTGTTGGTAGAAGTCCCAGTTGAAGTTGGTCAAGACCAGTCAGGGGCCAGCCTTTCAAAGGTAGATTATTTCCTCCTTGATTTGCACCTGGGCTTAATAAATTTGGTTTTGAATGGCCAGCTCTAGATACTCCAAATAATGAAGCATCTGAAGTGCGAGATCTCTGACTTAGTACCGAGTTCATCTCGGTTTTGATGCCTTGTGTGGCTATAGGAAGTTGTTGGTTGCGAGCTTGAACCTACTGAAGAGAAATTTCCATACTATGTAAAACTTGCCCCGAAGGCTACCCAAGTGTGGTTGCTGACTTCAATATATTTGTTTGGTTTGCATCTAGTAGCTGACCAAGATTGTTGCCAAACTTGTTCATTGATCCATCGTCCATGGAATCTCTCTGATGTAGTAACTTTAGATGTTCCTCATACATCTTTGTTTCCATGACATTTGTTGTCCCCTGGTTTTGTTGGATAAGGGAATCATTATCGACTAATCCATTGGCAGAGCCATTTAAAAGATGCCCCCCATCTCTGCGTTGTTGTTGTTGTTATTGTTCATTTTCTTGTCTCTCAAGATAGTCCTTATCCACCTCATCTTTATTTGGATCGTCATCTTGATCTACATAATCTTGATTAGAATCATCATCTAGATCATTTGCCTTTCGACATGCTTCAACTTTTGTATATGATTTTTCTAATCGTTGAAATACTTCTTCAATTTTACTAAATTGTTCAATGTATTCAGGATGTGAACGTAATGGTACATTGTGTGGTGAACAACGTTCAAAGACTCGCACGATTATATTGTGCGCCATAGCTCTGATACCATTGAAGCATCAAAATTGATAACTTGTTGACTTAATGTAAAAATACACAAGGATTGTTATTAATATATAATATATATATATATATATATATAATATTATATATAATTAGTTGATGAATGGTTACAATGAGGACCCGCATATATATAACCTAAGCAAGTTTTTTTCGTGACTAAGGCATGTCTTTTAGGACATGCCTTTCACTTCAACTAATTGACTATTTAAACATCATCAATATTTGATTCATTTGGATTATTTTACATTTTATTTAATTTTATTTTATTTTGTATGAATTATATTATAACACCACTACCTGACGCTTAGCTTAAATTAATTAAATTAAATAAAATAATAAAGAAAAGAATTCATCCAAAAATAACCACTAATAAAATGTTTTTATTTGTTGAATCACAAAAATTAAAAACACGATAATCTAATATTGTTTATGTTAACACATGACTATAATATAATAAATATATATATATATATAATTAACCTTAAATTGTTTTTTAAATATAATAATAAGTTAAAGCAAAGTCTTTTCGAATAAAATCTTATGTGATTTCCTACCGAAAGCCTGTTTAATTTCATTATGATTGCAGAAGTTTGAATACAGAAAATAATAATAAGTTTACCTTAAATTGAAAATATGGAGAAAAAAAATAGAATTCATGAAAATGTAAATAATAGAAAATGAAAAGAAAAATAAATAAATTAAAAGGAATAATCTAAAAACAAAAAATTAGTCACTAACAGAAATGAAAGTTATTAAAACCCATAGTAGACCTCAACTAATCCCTTTACAAATAAATAAATTTAAATAATAAAAATAAATAACAAAAACTGAATTTCTAGTGTTAAATTATGGATAAGTGGAAAAAAATTCGGTGAAAGACAAACTAATATGAAAGTCAAAGAAAAACTAAATGTGTAATACCATCCCTGCAGCACATATAATAAATAAAACCATAAAACAAAAACAAAAAAAATTGTAAAAAATAAAGAATTAAAAAAGGAAAAAACAAAATAATAATATAATAAAATAACAAAGTATTAAAAATATATATATATATATATATATATATATGACAAAAAAATCAAATATGAAAAACATATAAAAATGATGGTATGCTGCAGCTACAATATTTTCCACCGACGAGCAGGTAGCTAACATATTGACAAAATCTCTTCTTAATAAGAAGCTTGTATATCTGAGAGACAAGCTTGGTTTGGTTGATGTATCCTCCCTGATTGAGAAGGAGAGATAGGCACATCATTCTTGTCTGCACTTGGGAAGACAAAATAGAGGATTGGGTAAACATCTGGCATCTGATGCTCTTTGAGGATGTGGTAGAGCATCCAAGATAATAGTAGTCGTGGACCCATATTCTTTGAGGACTAGCTATCCAAGATAAGAATAGTCCAAAAAAAAGGCCATACTCAGTGAACACCCAGGTGGGGTATGTACCTTGAGAGACAATGATGATGGTGTCTATAAATATTTGTCTCGCCAGCATTGTGTTGTGATCTTGTGGAGAGATAGAATTGCTAGTCAAGGCCTTGCTTTATGATAATGTTTGTTGTTATGATGCTAAATAAATGGGATATTAATTTGACTCTTCTTATGAGATCTCTTCAAATTGAGAATGTCCATGTACCATTTATGAATACCTCCATAATTAAGAGGGAGTGTTGAAAAATGTGTAACTAAGTTTTGTCTTCATAAATATGAAATGTACTTTTGATTCTTTTAAATTGTAAAATGAAAGAAAATTATTATTATTATTTTTGGAGCATGGGTTTCATGCTTAAGGTATTTTATTTTATAGGTCAAATACCCATTAAGTGCTTCTAGGGTTGGTCTTCAGTCAAGAAGTAAAAAGAGTCATTATCATAAATTGAAGACCTCATCGGGCACATTGTAACTTGTAAACAAAATTATTTGTGTCCTTAAAAGTGTCAAGAATACCCTTCAAGACCAAATCAGCCTAGTGGTTGCCAAGTCGACCTAATTTGAGGAGCCATGTTCACCCTGAGAAGCCTATATTAAGGAGGAAACTCAACCTCCTGGAAACACATTCATCACTCACTCATCCAAGCGAAGGAGAAACAAGAAGAAGGTAGTGAAGTAAGAGGATAAAGAAGACTTTTTTTTGGGCTATTTCTCTCTCACACGTGCAAAGGAAGGTTAGGGTTTATGCAACAAATCTAAGGTTTTCTTCTACAAGTTCGATCTTGAAGAAGGGAAGGAAAGAAGGTCAAGCGAAGGTCATAAGAAGCCATCCTCAAGCTTTAAAAGAAAAAGAAATCCAAGCGAAGGTCTGAGGAAGCCTTGTAGGGATAAAAAAAGCTCACGCATATGGGAGCAACAACTACTAGAGGGCCGAAAATTTCAAGTCTGCAGTGGAGGTCGGAATTCTACCGTTAGGAATTGAAGTTGTGCTACTGGGAGAGAGTTGACTGGATTTGACTTGTTCAAGGAAAGCACATCATCCGGAATGGTTTGACTTGGTCTTGGAGGGTATTGGTCTTGGTCTAGAGTTCTTGGAATTCGTCAATTGAAGAATTTATAAGAGAAGAGATTTGTGGGGTTTCCTCTTTTGGCCCTGGCTTGCAACATATATTTTGTGTTCTTGTTCTTCTTGTTTTGGTAGTTGTTTGGTGATATACAAACATATTAATAAGTGAAGAAGCTAATAAGTAAGAAAAAGTATAAATACATCTTAAGCAGTTATCAAGGAAAGACAAATCACTCTAATAATTGCCCTATAGATTTCTCAACATGAATAAACATGTCGAATTGGGCAAGGCTAACTTGACATGTAGGTCGACTTGGCATCTAGAGGGGTTTCTAGCCCAAAATTACATATTAAAACTTATTTTTACTTTTTTTCTTAACAATAGATAAAAATAGGACTTTGACTCAAAAACTTAAAAGCCTAAAGAACATGCTTGTCTAGAAAAATAATTATAATTTTATTTTTGTTTTGTTTTGTTTTCTACATTAAATACATAATGGTACAACTTATGAAGATTGAACTTAGTTACATTCTCCAACACTCCCTCTTAACTAGGGAGGTATTCATAATTGTACACTTGGTACAAGGATACTCTCAAACTGAAATATTCTCATAAGAAGGGTCAGATTGATAAGTCATCTTTAAGCATCATCATCACAACTGACATTTTCAACATAGTAAGGCCCTTAACTGACAAGCTCTGTTTATATCAGAGCATAATGTTGGGAGGCTTTATGTGAGACACCACACTATCTTTTACGACACATACCCCATCTAAATGTTCACTATAATGTTCTTTTAGCACTATTCTTATCTTGGATTACCCATCCTTAAAGAATTTTGGTCCTCTCCAACCACTTTTATCTAGGATACCTATCCAGTCCTTAAAGAGTGTCAGGCCACTTCCTATCTTGGATTCTATATCTTCAACGAGTATCAATCTTAGATGATTATCCAATCCTTCATATCCCATTCTCTCTCCATGGCCTTCACTAGACAATCAATTGTTAGTCCTCACCTAGTGCATGACACATGAAGAAAAGAATATAATGTCCATCATCACTCCCTCTCATCCAGAGAGGTGATCCTCATTCCTCTTGATCAGGGGATAGTCCTTGCTCCCTTTTAAACATTTAAGGAGACTACTTACTCCCTCTCAAGCATAGAGGAGATTCCTTACTTCCTTTCAATTGGGAAGTCATAACTACAAGTTCTTTCAACATGTCTTTATTAATACATCACCTACTAGTTTTGCATGGCTCCTTCCCTTTGTATCTCATCATATAGAGCTTTTATCTTTTTGGAGCCAAATTGTGACAGGGTTCAGACCATCAATCTTTCATATAACTTTCCTTTTAGGCATCATTAGGAGAGGCATCCTATCAATCAAAGTAGAGTCGGTCATAGATCCCTTAATTTGTAAGTGATCTTCATTGTCATCGAAACATATGCATAGAGTTATCTTCTTGTACTACTACCTTTCAATCCCAAGATGATGTAAGCATCTTGACTACATAAACATTCAAGGATTACCAAAGCCATCCACTCAATCCATATATTTAGTGAATTGAGTTCAAAACAAGTAGTTGTAGATGCACGTGGCTCAACTTCCATTATGCATTTCTGCAACATTCTTCCAAGTAGCAAAACCAATTCCTTATTAGATAGCCAATACCAAAATATTAATATCATAATCACCTTAACATGATGGCCGCTTGTCAAAATATCATATTATGCTTACTGGTTTTCCTTGAGATCAACATTCTTCCATATATCGTGCAAAAATCCTTCTCCATGTTTTTCACTTTTCAATCAAAGAGCCCATGGGATGAACTAATCAGCAAGATATGCCATCTTCTTCCTTGGACTTGGCATTGTCAACTCTCTTTCTTTCATCAGGAGACCATATATGATGTTGATCAATATCATCAAATGAACTCTCCTTCCATCATCTTTACATACTTTTGCAATATATCCTACAATAGATCCAAGTCATACCCAAAGCAAATCATCAATATCAGAGTTGTCAAATTAAAATAGCCTTTTAGAAAAGTTGTCAAGTTCTGTTATTTGCTTCCTCTTGAATAACATTTATTTGCATGTGTTATCTCCATATTGCAACAAGATTATGCTTCATCTTTCAATCATTAATGTGTACTGGGAACGAACTCATTAGCTAGACGCTTCAACATCATTTCCTTTAGAGTCCCTACAATGCCCTCCTTCCATCATGATCATCATTTTCAAGGAGTCATCACCAAGCACAAGTGTTGCTTTGCTTTGTTCTTCCATCCTTTATCTTGATTTCATTATGTACTTGCAACTCACGAGAGTACAACCAACCAAAATATACAAAGACAATAGCATGACACCAGTTTTGTCAATCTATGGTTTCTAAGGTTTCTTAAAAGATGTACTTCTAAGTTTCTTGTTACAAACCCTATATTTCTTGATTTAATTCTTACTAGGGTTTTTTAGTAGAAACATTAGTGCTAGGATTTTGACTTTGAAGCCCTAAGGTTTATTTGATTCAATCGTAGCAAAGGTTTTACTACATACCCTAGATTATCCTTACATGATTTAGATCTGAAAACCATATATATTTTATATCTAGTGCTAGGGTTTTGACTTTGAAGCCCTAAGGTTTATTTGATTCAATCCTAGCAAAGGTTTTACTACATACCCTAGATTATCCTTACATGATTTAGATCTGAAAACCATAGATATTTTATATCAAGTGCTAGGGTTTCTATAGAGGGAACAACCATAAAAAGGGTTAGGTTTTTCGCTCCTAGGGTTAATTCTAAACTAGGGTTTAGAAACCCTAATTACCAAGAATCTTCATATTATGCAACTAGCTCATAAAATAGAAGAAAATATAGATCAACGACTTAAAAATTAACCTCTTCAAGGGGGAAACCTCCTTTACATTACATAAATGCACAATTCTTGGATGATACAAATGATAAGACCTCCTTGGTATATATAGGAGGCTAAGGGGTCATAATATAATCAAAGCCTACATAACAATAATAATGTAAGGGCACAACAATAACAATAGTGGGCTTATATGGGGCACAACAATAACAATAGGGGTCTACACTAACAATAACAATAAGGGAAATAAACTAGTATTATAGGGACCTAGCGCTTCAAGACTTCACAATGTAAAAGTCCTATAAACCCTAGAAACTTTATGGTTATCAAGATCTACGAGGAATTGAAAAACCATATTGCTAACACAAAAACCAAGAGACTCTTTATATCCATATCTAAGTGGACTCTTTCAAATGATCACAAAACACATAGAAATCATACATACCTTTTGTAACCTTACTTTATGTCTTATTTAGATTTGGCCTTGAACAACTTTCTTCAAGTCAGCTTTATTGACATCATCCTTTCTTAGGTCATCATACTACTTAAAGATGATTCGACCTATCGTTGTTGTCATTGTCTTGTGAATACCGTCATGTTACTATCACAATAAAATAAAATAAATTATTATTATATAGGTTCTTTCACTACGAGCCATAGCAAACTTTAGGTCGATTTTCCAAGGTCATCAAACTATTGTTCATTAACCATAAATGTCACGCTAAACAACATTGTTATTGTATAGACCTCGGGCATATAATGTGTGCCCCTATAAATGGGTAATCACAGTGATATCATCATTGTGCTTGACATCGAGCTATAGATGTGGGCCATAGTTAAACATATGAAACAATGAGAGAAACCATATGTATAGCGATTAAGAGCAATCACTATATAGATGTCGACTTATCAATTGTGAACCACATCAACTCGACAAGTTATGTTTGCCAAAAACACATCCGTAGATTAGTACTTCGTTGCCAAGCCATCGTGATTACACAACTATAGATGACAAAGCAATGCAAATCCATTGTGTAATAGGACCAAGGCCGCATAGCTAGTGTTTCCTGTCACTTAGTTTAATTATTGAACTTTCAAAGGTATTAACCAGCTTACATTTGAACAAAACGTGTCAAGTACCTATGTAGTAAGTAAATGTGAAAGGAGATGCTTCATATAAAGAAGGAAATGCGAGTTTTCTTCTAGGAACAATAGTTCTAAAAATTTACAGTATATAAATCATTGTATTATTTAACTAATTTTGTTGAATTGTAGGCATTAAATTATGTAAATTCTAAACGTTTATGACTTTCATAATAAACTTTATTTTGTTATGTTAGTTTTTATAGGTTTTTATGAGGATAGCAAGGTTAGGATTTTAGCTAGATTGTACTTAATGAATAATAATTGCACTTGACGAGTACTAAGTTGATTTCAAAGAGAATTTATGCATTTATTACAAAATTCAAAAAAATAGTTTACTAATTAAATCATATACAAGTGAGATGTTATAGTGAATACATGCATCTTAGTTTAAATGTATCTAAATTGAAGTAAAAACTTTTCCTTGATGATGATAACCAATTAATAATTACTAGGATGACCCATAACCATGTGAATTTGAGAGTTTAGATTATATCTACTACATATGCTTTCCTTATTCTTGACATCATATGGGTATGATGCTAAACAAAAGTATGATATACATAGATATGGTATTCTACTAGTACCCTTACTCAGATATATACTTGTCAGTAGTAATTATCGTGTACATTTTATTCCAAATTCATAAACAAAATTCAATATAATTTTACTATTTCTCAACTCAAAGTATGGCCTTCTTGGAAATGTTGCTAAGTATCAAATACAAGTAAAGAAAAATCTCCAACCATTTGTTTAGTAAATAAATTTCTAAAACCCATCATACCCCGTGGTATTGAGGTCATTGGCTTCTTCGTGGAAATGTCAAAAAATTGGATTCACTACGAGATGACAAAAAAATAAAAATTAGAAACTCTATATATTTGATTGAAGAGAAATTAAATTAAGAAAAATAATTGTAATGAGTGAGTCAGTGGAATAGTAATCATTCTTTTACCATAGTTACATGAAAACGCTTAATTACAATGGATGTATTAATGGTTAATAGACGATAATATTATTACAACTTTGATATTCATACTTTATTCAGTAGGTATTATCACGATCATAATACGATTCAACTAATGCACACATCTATCTGTACAAATGTATGAGGTGATACGAGACAACCCAAGGTTTAGGATTTATGTCAAAAGAACGACACATGCTATTACTTATTTAAATTAATAAAGTTAGTAGATAATTAAAAGCATCTAGCGAAACATAGGCATTGCATTAGGTTATACAACCATTTATCGCTGGACAAGTACTACCTATCAAACCAGCGATAATTATATAATAAGAAATAAGTTTACAGTCATTAAGTAATAATTATATAATAAGAAAAATAAGATTACAGCCAATAAAATTTGTAATACATAAAAAATCAATATTTTAAAACAATAATTTGAATTGTTTTCTTAGGGTTACCTTGGAGACGATAGTTTAATAGTTTACTTTTTAAGTCAACTGCAACTAAAAAAGTCAAACGCATATCGAATGCGTTATACTGCCTGCGGCAGGATAACATGTGCGAACCTTGCATATTAAATTAGTCACTGTAATGTTGCGAATCAAATAGAAGGAGCCTTAAATTCGTACATGTCTCCACAGAGACAAACGAACCATTGGGTGTGCATACCAAACCCACAGAGTGCAAGCTATGCGAACCATCATACCACAGACCGAGCATTGTATAAAGTCAACGTTCCATGGTGTAAAGATCAGATTATAGTGAGTCTTGTTGGATTGCATTACTCAGAGTGATATAAATTATAATGTGTCATCCTGCTGAGATCACCGAGCCACTATTAACTATTATCTAACAACTGCGATTTATTGTGCAAAGTTATCATATACGAATTATTATCATCACGCAAATGTGAGCCACACAAATTTATGGCATACCATTGTTATACAGGTCGAAGATTTGAAACACATTGAGCTTCTGCGATGTCATCAAACAATGTGACAGATATTGAAATTGTACACAACTTTATCACCCTGTAGCGAGTCATCTAAGTGATTCTCACGCGAGCTAAATAGTAGAGTGAGCTTTTGTTGAACCACAAGGAGGTATGTTCGATCCTTAAGCTATCACAGAAAATAAGATCCAAGGTTTGTATAAGCCACGATCCATATAGAACATGTTCATCTAGCCTTTGTTGATCATTGCAAGCTTCAACAAATTATATGCAAACTTTTGAACATAAGAACAAGCCATCGTAATCTACAAGTGCGAGTGTCACTTGGGTAATATATATATATATATATATATATATATATATAATCCACAGAGAATTGAAACGATATATTCTTCATATGCAGGTTTCTATTAAGCCACAAAGACCTAGATTCGAAACACTGATGTCACAGAATATATTCATTCGAACGACTGAGAAGAACAGTCGAGTCACAGCAATAAACCTTCGCATCAAAACAGAGATCAGAGTTTTACATTTATATGCCCAAAATCTTGATCAATCCTCTGTAGTTCGTCAAAACTTAGCAGCACGGAACCATACAGAGAAAGACTTCTAACCACAAGCCAACAAAGTGTGATCTTTAGCCTCTTTTCTACAAGCCTTAGCTCCTATACCATGTTGGAAAATCCAAGGCTTAATGGTTAAATTAGATCTTCCTTTCTATGATAACTATTTGTGAAATCTATTGACTTCTTATTAATTTAGATGTGTGTTTTTCATCAAACAATTATCACGTATAAAATATGAAGATCATAGTAAATAGAAAAACACAACATATAGGCTCCAAGCCAGGGCAAAACCCCTCCAAGGGTAAAACCCAAAAGTTTCTCTTCTTATTGAATCAAATCAAATGAGATATCCAATACCCATAACCAACACCTCTAGATGCCAAGTCAAACCTTCTTTCTTTCCAGCAAATTCATCAACAAGAAACCAACAACAAGAGATGTACTAACGCTGATCTTTCACAAACCCTAGCTCAAGAACTTTCTTTCAAACTTCGGCCTTCAGCTTCTTCTCTGCCCTCTCTGTGATATTTCTAACCATAATCCATCAAATGTGTGTGTCCAAATGAGCTCTTTCTTTTACAATAGGTCCAAATAAGACTTTGACTCAAAAACCTAGAACCACGAAGAACAAGATTGTCTAGAAAAATAACAATAATTTTCTTTTCCTTTCCTTTTGCTTTTTACATAAAATATATAATGGTACAAATTATGAAGACCGAACTTAATTACATTATCCAACATGACCTGTGTAATCTTTGCAAAGAAAAATCAATTTGTGGATCATCTATTTATACGATGCATTTTTGCTAAAGAAGTATGGTCCTCTATACTACAAGTTTTATCTCTGCAAGTATCTATACTTTTCTCTTCCTTTCAAAATTGTTTAAATTTCTGGGTTTTTGAGATGGAAAACCACAAAACTTCGTATATTTATAGCATGGGTAATTTGAAGAATGAGAAATAAAGTTATATTCTAAGTAACCGGATTCGTCCATATAGCCCGACGATCCTGAATCCTGCATGTTCGATACGATTCTCTTAAAAATCGTATTCTAAAATCGGATTCGACGTGTCCTATTAGGATTCATACGAATCCTGCGAATCCCGTGCATGGACAACAAATCCCGATTTTATGATTCATATCCCAGAAAAGTGACTCCCACGGATTAAAAAGGACGCATTTATTCTATTCTTTCACGTTGTTTGTCATTTGTATCTGCATTGATTGAGCTATTTGCAAGAAGACAAGGGTTTGGAGCAAGGAGCTAAGGGAGTAGAGCGTTCGGCAAGGAGATTCAAGCACCAAGTAAGTGCATTTCAACTCTATTTTTTTGCATTTCTTATTCTATTACAGCAGTTTGTATATGATTTTTTGTTTACAAATTTGTGGATGTTTTGTTCATTTCTTTTACAGTATTCATGGCTCAATCAAAGGCAACAGTTAGGGGGCAAAAGAAGGGCAATAATGTCTCCATTGGAGATGCCCCTCCTCCCCCAATATCATCAGAGTCTGTTGCAAGTAATGTTGAGGAAAGAGGAGGACCTAGAGGCAACATTGATAAATATCCATTGTGAAAATATGCCACAAGAGAAGATGGGGCAAGCACCAAGGGAAAGGAAGGAGGCAATGCGCAATGGAAATGCAACTTTTGTCACATTTCTTTCAAAAGCACATATTTCCGTGTGAAAGCACATTTGTTGGCTTTACCAGGTTGTGGGATTGGAGTTTGTAAAGTTGTTCCTTTACAAAATATAAAAGAATTGGAAAAGGAGTCCACTGTTGGTATGGAAAATGTGACTTCATAATCAAGAAAACCCAAGAATGAAGACCTCCTTCCATTTTTTAGGAAAGCCACCACCAAATTTCCATTTGAGAGTTCTATTGGGGGACAAGCAGCAAAAAGAAGAGCAATTGGACCAGATTTTCCAAAAAAAGAGACGGGAAGAGCTTGATCTCACCAGTGCTTTCTTTTTCTATCAAAATTTCATATCATTTAATGTTGCATGCTCACCTCTATTTATTGAAATGTGTCGAGCTCTAACTCAAGGGGCTCCATCAGGGTATGTGCCTCCTGGGTCAGAGAAGCTGAGAACCACATTGTTGACGAAGGCAAAAAAAGAGGTGCAAAAAATGCTTGAGCCTATTGTAGCATCATGGCCAACATCTGGGTTAGCATTGTTTCTGTGGATAGACAGATCCAGCATGACACCCAATCATCAACTTCATGGTGTCTTCTTTGTTTGGTCCAGTTTTCATGAACGCCGTGGATACACTTGGAGAATACAAAGATGCACAATTTGTTGGTGAGTTATTTATTAAAGTTATTGAAGATGTAGGGGTTGATTCTTATGTCTAAATCATTACAAATAATGCATCTGCTTGCAAGGCTACTGGTATGATTGTGGAAGCTAAATATCCACAAGTGTTTTGGACACCTTGCATTGTCCATTCATTGAACTTAGCACTAAAATCCATTGCTTCTGATGTGCTTTGGATTGGTAACATTATTGAGGATGCAAGACATATCCGTAACTTTGTGCAAAATCATATAAATGCCCTCACTATCTACATGTACACCAATCTATCATTGTTGAAGATTGCTGATACATGGTTTGCCTCTTCATTCATGATGTTGAAGAGGTTGAGGGAGCTTAAGACCGCTCTTGGGTCCATGGTTATTTTTGAGTTTTGGTCTTTTTGGAGAAAGACAGATCAAGTAGCCTCTAAAAGAGTGAAGGACACAGTGCTAGATGATGCTTGGTGGGAGAGGGTAGATCTAATTATTTGGATCATGGACCCTATCATTTCTTTGCTTCGATTTGCAGATACAGACAAACCCATCCTAGGAGAGGTTTATGAGGGATGGGATTCCATGATTGAGTCTGTGAGGAGCATTATTCTACAGAGTGAGTGCCCCGAGTATGAGACATTACCAGAGGCCTTCTGTGATATTATACAGAATATTCTTGTCAATAGATGGGACAAGAATTGTACACCTTTACATTGTTTGGTTCACTCATTGAACCCCAAATACTACAGCCATGAGTGGCTAAATGTTGGACCTTCCCGCAGATTCCCTCCTCACGTTTAGAACTGCCCAGGATTATTGTGAAGGGTCACATCCACACAAGGAAGGGAAGCCGAACCACCTTGGAGAAAATCTGGACGGAAAAGAATGCCGGCAAAGGGACTATGATATTCCCTAACAAGGCCTAGCTTGCAACAAACTAATCAGACCTCAAAACAATGAGTTAAGGTATGTTGTCTATGACACTTCTTGTAGGTATTGGATCCTAGATGAGGATCAGTTTGGACCAGATTGTTGGGCAGTCAGTGGAGGTCAAATTGGTGGTTGTTCATAATGGTATGATACATGGGACAACAACAACAACAAGGGTCCCTGTTGGAGCAAGGTAAATGGGATAGCTAGGTAATAGAGCTTGGTGCAGCAAGCTATCTTAGGAGCAGTTGTCACTAATAGTGGGACAACAATGCTAGTAGCCATGACATCATGATAGCAGCAATGTTACAATGATGGCTTGGTTCAACAGTACTAAACATTGGAACAACATGTGTGATAGCAAGGTACAACAATGCTAAACATTGGGATAAGCAGTGTGACAGCATGGTGCAGCAATGGCACATGAGACAACAAGCACATGATGAAGTACAGTGATGGGTATAGTCATGATTAGTGAAGCATGATGAGATGCAACATAGTGATGATGGGTGCAACGTGGTGCAACACGGTGAGGTGTAGCATGATGACGAGGTGCAACACAACGATAGGTGAAGGAGTTACCTTGGAAAATCAGTTGAAGCAGCGTGTCTTCAACTGATCTCTTGTATCATCTTCTGAGAGATGATCTATGCTCTTATCTAGATAAGTCAAAGTGTTGACTTCTGTTGTAAATGTACTATCTCTTTCTTTCTCTCTCTCTACTGAACTATGGAAGAACATATAAGAAGAATTGATGAAGGGTTTTCCCACATTAGGGTTTGTCCCTGGCTAGCGCCAAAGCTTGTGCCCTCTTGTCTTGGTTGGTCTTCTGCGATTTATGTTTATGTTCTATCTGCAGTTTATTTTAATGCTGATGTGATTACTAATCTGGGAAAGATATTGAACTAACTGTGAAAATTGAAATAAATTGCTCTAAGCATAGAACATACCTAAATTAACAGAATTGGGTCACTATGCGAACCAGTGTCCTAGGAAGAAGAGCAACGGAGAGGCTTCTGAGACCAATGCTGTGCCGACTAAGGCGGAGATGGAAGTGGAGACTGATGACGACTTTGACATGAGCGCTCATGCACCTCGAGAGAAGAGGTGGGGAGACATCGAGTTGTAGTCAGACGGACTACCGGTGATGAGGGGCAGGATCCTCGAGGTACCCAACCTCTTGGATTATACCTGGCTACGGGATCCCCGAAGAAGAGTAGCAGGAGTGGCGGATGTCAGTAGAGACTGATGTGGATGGAGCGATAGAGAGGGCTACAGTGCAGGAGTCCCAGGATAACGTGAGGCAACAGTGCGAGAGGCATGCAGTGGTTGCAACAGCGTAGAGGGAGCACTTGTCAGTGACAGAGGGAGCTTCAACATTGGGAGTGTTTCTAGCCTGACAGAGATGTTAGAATTGGGAGGATCAGTTACTTACTTCTCAGTAACTGAGTTGTAATGCAGCAGTTAGTAGTGGCAGTGCTATGTGCAGCACGATGCAACATGATGAGAGGGGATGCAGTGCAGATGCAACAGTGGCAGTGGCAGAGGCTTGGGCAGCAGCACAGATGCAGAGGGAGCTGTCGCACAAATGCAGCAGCGGCAGTGGCAGGGCCATGGTTAGTGGTACATGATGCAACAGTGCAGAGGATGTTGGGTAGTAGGCCTAGCATCAACACAAGGACCGATGTTGGATGATCAGGGTGATACTTAGTGAGGAGTATTACTAGAGCACAATCCTCGCTAAGAGGGATTGTTGATTTGCGGTAGCATCGGATGTGCTCTAGCCACGCAAATTGGTGGAGAGGCTAAAGCGAATGAGATCTCCAAGACCCATAAATGGTTTGAGCAGAATCTAACCAGTTTGGGAGATACTAAAATAATTAATATTTTTAATGGAGTTCCTAAGTCTAAAGTTAGGAAAATTAAAATATTAATGTAAATTAATATAAAATTGAGTTAGAATGGTCCAAAAGTCATGGAGCAAGCCAGATCTAATCTTAGCCGTTGATTAGGGATTTAATCTCGGCCGTTGAATTGTCAACGAGAAAAGTATAAGAAGAGGCTTGAGGGTTAGTTGGAGAACACATTGAGTTGATCAAGAATTCGATTTTCTGGGGCAGGGCTTGCTGAGGAAATCGAAGGAGTGATCAGAGTTGCAGCTGAGAGGCAGTGAATATAGTAGCGAAGAGGCAGAGATAGTACCGGGAGCATCAGCGCAGAAGCCGGGGGAGGGTTGATGCAGAGCCAACTAGAGGCCACGCTGAGGCAGCCAGAGAGAGGCCACACAGAGGCAGCCAGGAGCTGCGCAGAGCCTGAGGAGAGCCTGAGGAGAGCCAGAGAGGCTGACGCAAACATCGAAGGGTGACGTTGGGAGATTTCGTGGGGCAGATTGGAGCTGGAGATCTGGACAGGGTGACGTAGTCCCTATCAGAGTGACAGAGAGGAGCATAATTGCTGCAGTGTTGTTGTGGGATCGTTCCTCCGGTGATTTAGTCGGAATATCTGTCTCCGACTGAGAGGTACTACTGTCGAGGGCATTCTCTGTTGGGAGGAGTTCTGGTGGTAAAAGGAATCATTAGAAGGATGAATCAATGAAGGGAAAAAGAGTGATTCCTAAGGCCTATTCTCAAGAGAGACTCAATTGTATGGTTTGCTTGCTTGAGAAGCAAAGTGTAAGGCTCTCTAGGAAGGGCCAAGGGGATTTCAAGGGCTAGGGTTTGCGGATAAGACTTGTAAAGGAGATACCTAATCCTAGAAATCCTCGTGACAACTTGGTTTCCAAATGGTCTTTGTAAAATTATCTTCCAAAAGTTATGGGACCACACGGGACCAAGTGGACTCAAAGTTAGGTCAAGTTGGTGGAGTTGATCAATTAGGGATGTGCTTGACTTAATTGAGGGGGAGAAGGAGATCAAAGGAGAAATTTCAGTGATTTTAATGCAATGATCCCTATGAGGTCACTAGCTAATGGGAAACCAAGGGCAAGAATTGATCTCAGATCTAGGGCTTGGAATATATCCCACTGTCGGAATTCCTGAAGTTTGGAGGGCTCCTAGGAGACACAACAACGCAGTAGAGGGCAAGAGATCAATTTTTTTTGATGGGTGAATTGTGAGAAAAATGTTTCCCTAGGTCACCTATGGAGGGTAAGCCTAGAAAGAAAGAGAGAAGGTGAGAAATATGTGCTTTAGAGTGATCACTAGAGTAGGATCAATGCTTAATCCTTTGGGAGAAACGGCTTCAAGGGGATTCCAATGCTTGGGATGATTTCATTTAGTCAAGGAAGCCTCTAGAACAATTTCGCATGGCAATTAGGGGATGGGACAATTGCTTCAAGGTCTTTATACTTCGATATGCAATATATGATGACTTATCAAGATAAAATTCTGACCAAAATATCTCTAGCAATATTCACTTGTTCATACATGGCCCATGACATGAAGCAACACCATAAAAAGGACAAAATTTCCACAATTTCCCATAATAAAAGTAGTAAATTTCAGCTTAGTATATTGAAAATCCCCAACAACATGCATGTTGCATAAGAAAATAATAAAATAGCATTAAAAGAGTACTTACATGTAAGAAAAAATATATCCAATCATCATTATATGCCAATAGTGAAGCTCCAAAACAAAAATGAAGAGATCCAAACATCAAAATTCATCCATTCATCCAATTTCGTCCTCCAAAAGGAATAACGAAAATCTCGCAAGAGAGAATGATCAAATCTAAGTGATGATCAAAATGATTCAACACTTGTATTTATACACTTCCTAATGAATTCAATTTAGCTAATTAGGCCTAAGTTAATCCCTAAAATAAAATATTTTGCATAATAACAAAACTTTTAGTTACAAGCCCACCAAATAGCTCAATAATGTAGAGATAAGCCTCTCAAGGGGGTCGAATGATCAATAAAGTGAGTCGTTGGGCCTTTGAAGAGGCCTAATGAAGTCCAAGGGTTTCCATGATGTAGAAATGGACTCCAAACATAGTGGACAAGGGGTTGGCTCGTTGTTATCCAATCAAGAACATGTGGTGCTCCCAAGTGGGTGTGGAGGCACAATGACATGCTCATGGGTCTCCAAATGGATCAAATATTCTTGTAGATCATTTGTAAAGGTTGGAGTAATGACATAATCCTTCCCTCTATAGCAGGAGGCGTCCTAGAGCATCTACATAGTGTATGGTGCAACTGTGGAGCCGACTCAGCATGGTGGTCCAGGTGCATCATTCTCATCCAAAAGTTGGAATACGAGCAATCAATGAATGCTATTGGGGATCCATGAAGTAATATATGCTATGGTGGAGGCCCATGACTCTCAACGCTCACCTTAGAAGTGCCAATGTGGTCCTCTAGAGGACTAGGATCCTGTATAGGGAGACCAAGCCCTAAATGAAGATCCACCTGCAATCCTGCATAAGATCCAAAGCGTACCCTTGCTCTCAAATACAACAAATCATTAGAATAATCAAGTAATAATGCTTACAAACCATGGGATCAATGGGGCACCTCATGGTGGCATGCCCTTCCATAGTGGGCTTTGGCATGTACAAATGTCTCCAAGCTCAATAGGGAGTTAACTAAGGACCCTATTAGGTGGTTTCAACCTTTAAGGGTGGCATGTCCATGGTACATCCTTTAAGAGGTAGTTGGAAAATGAGATAATAATGGAATGGAGTGGGGATCAAGGGAATTATCCTGACCACATGTCAAGGTGCAAGGGTAGCTATAATAAGGGAAGCCCGCACCTGGGTATGTGAATGTAGGAGGGATCAAATCATGGTACATGAGTTACCTCGACCTTTGTTTTTCCACCTTTTTTAATTTTCCTTTTACCTTTGTTTGATTTTTCTTCATAACTGCTTGGAGCTCCAGGGGATGGAGAGCATGATGTGTAATATGTAGCAATGGATACCCCTTCAAGGTGAGACAGTTCATCACCCACCAGGGGTTGGGACAATCATGGGTTCCTTAATGATGGAGGGGGCTAATATAGGGTCCATAGGAACTTAGGTGATGGCCATAGAGAATGGGTAGAGACCATGTTCGACTTTTGCCTACGTGCTAAATTTGTATGTTCTGACCATCTTTTGCATTTTATAGTACATTTGTTGTTGAGAGTGGCCAAATTATGTTTTTTTTTTATATTTTCTTTCTAGCTACATCAACCTCCATGGCATCGTTCCAAGCTCGACACACGGTGTGGACAAGCGAAAGGGGAGGCTAACCCTATGTGGACCCAATCGACACATGTGTACCCGGATGGGAAAAAAGATGAATGGGGCTCAAATTAGTGGAGATGGAGTAATGTAGGTGGTATCGGGAAGCGAGACCACGTAACCAAAATCGAGATTTCGCATGTAGTGCCAACCCTAAAGCTAATTGCCAGTAAAGGAGATCCCATGGGACTAGGATACAAGGGTAACTATGAAATCAGGCAATGGAGACAAGAGGACAAACCTAACCCACTCTTTCCGCTTAATCCCCGCACCAATTCATGCCCAAAAGTGCTTATGATAAGGAAAAGTACGCAACTATAACAATGAAAGGCCATACATTCATAAAATATGGGAGAGGTATTAGTTTTTGTAGCATCGTATGTGTTCTAGCCACAAAATTTGGTGGAGAGGCTAGAATACATGAGGTCTGCAAAACCCAGAAATCGTTTCTAGAGATTCTGCCTAGAAATGACTTAATTAGATTATTAACCAGTTTTTAAATATTTCCAAGTCTAAACTCAGGGAATATGGTCAATTAATCATTATTACTTAAGTCAATGCGTGAATCATCAAGAAACTCACACAGATTGATCCAGAGATGATCCCTGCCATTGATTAAGTTTTAATATTGGCCATTGGTGCTCCAATGGAGGATTATAAGAGGCAATCAATGTGGTGATGGAGATGACACTTGAGCAATTCGATTTAGTGAGCAGATCGATTTCTTGAGTAACAACAGTTAGTTGTTAGAGAGAGAGCTAGTGAGATTGAAATAGTGAGAGAGGGGCGAAGACAATGAAGACGGAGGAAGGTTTCCAAATCTAGTGAATGCATTTGCAGAGAGGCAGAAGAGCCACAGTGAGGTTGGCATTGGGGCAACGGAGTAGCCTTTAGAGGAAAAGTCTATTTACTGAGAGAGATTAATGTTTTTAGTTCTAGAGGTCGGGAAGGGGTCCCAGAGTGCCGGAGAAGAGTCCTTCTAGTTAGAAGAAGGTTGAATGACTTCATTATAGTCCAGTCCGAGGGTAGACGTCCAACTAGCTATGCAGAGCAGTGCAGAGGCTGACACAAAGGCTTAGAGGGCCGAAATTCTGAAGGCAAGTTGTGTTGGGTGATAGCCTGTGGGGTGAGGAAAATTCCTCTCCAGATTTTTGCCAGTATTTCACTGTAGGAATTCCAAGATTCAACATCTAGCTGTACTAAGATTATTACGCTGCTACTTAATAATAAAACCCTTAGTTGTTGCACTGATTTTCCCAAGTTGGGCTTTTTCGGGGTCTTTTCTCGAAAAATAACTGTGTTAGTTTTATGTGTGTGTGCTAGCATTTCTTTTAGCGTTTATTCTTCTGCAATTTTATTTGTGTAGGTTGTAGAGTGACTTATTCAGTGTTTGTTGTAGCAAATAGTAAATAAGTTGTTAAATTAAATTAGCAATTAGGAGAATAATTTCTAGTTGCTGCAATAGGATTCCGGTTTTTGGAATTTTCGCATGGTATCATAGCACAGTTGATCAGCTGGAGAGATTAGAGGCGAAGAGAGAAGGAATTTCACTATTCATTGTAGGTAGCAGGCCGAAATTGCCAAGGGCAGTGTAGTCATTTTGCCAGGAGGCCAAGTTGCTTGAGGAGCTTTGATTTTTTACAGTGGGGCAGAAAAATTCGATCTTTCCAGATTTAGTGATTCCAGTGGCAAAGGGAGCAATTCAAATTTTTCGTTAAGCAAATCTCTAGTTGGACGCAATGATTTTTGCAGCAGTTGGCTAGAACAGAGCCAATGTCGGGTGAAAGGAAGAAGAGCACACGAAGGGAAAATTTTCCTTAGGGAATTGCTAGTCTCAAGAAGTTCGATTTTTTCCTTGCAGATTAGCAGTCGTTGTGAGTAGATCTTCTTACTCCAGAACGAAATGCGAATAGGCGAGCAACCACTGAGCGGAGGGAAAGAGGAGATTTTTGACATTTGTTGAGATGGCCACTGCCAGGTTTCGTGATCAGGACAGGTTGGATGGGGCTTCCAACTATGCCATCTGGAAGGCAAGCATGTCCTTCCTTCTAGATGATTTTGGCCTAAAAATGTATATATATGTAGTGGTTGCAGATCCCCAGGATGCAGATTAGGTGAAGGAGTACAGAAAGGAGATGGCACAGGCAAAACAATTGATCCTAGATGGAGTCTGGGATCGTGTTGTTTCACATATAGCTGGCAAAGATATTGCCAAGCAGATGTGGGATGCTCTCGCCGTGTTGTATCAAGGTACTTTCGAGCAGCGGAAGATGTACCTCGAGGAGAAGTTGAGACTCATCTGGATGTAGAAGGGGGAAGGAATAGACCCCTTCCTAACTAGCATTAAGGACAAGTTGTCAACTGTTGGGGCAGCACCTCAACCCACATTGCTTGTGAGATTGGCACTCAACAGTGTCTCCGAAGAATGGCAAGTCTTTGTCTAAAGCATATTGGGCAATGACAGGCTACCAGAATGGGACAGGATGTGGGCTGATTTGTAGCAAGAGGAGTTGAGAAGAGCTTGATCAGTTGTAGCAGCAACGGATCGAAGTAGGTGAAGGAGGAGGAGAATGTGGCTCTCGCATCAAAGGGTCCCATTCAGGGACAGGGGGAGCAGAGAAAGAAGAAGATGGGCCTGTCTAAGGTCAAGTGCTTCAGGTTTGGTGAGCTTGGTCACTACAGTACCCAATGTTCTCTTAGGAAGAAGGAAAAGGAGAAGCAAAAGGACCAACACGAATCTTCAACAAAGATCGATAGGCTATCCTCCAGGCTCGAGGAAGACTTCGCTATGTTTGCTTATATACCCCCAGGAATGAGGTGAGGTGACTTGGTGTTGTAGCCCCAAAGAGCTATAGATGGGGAGGATCCTTGAGGAGTTTTGGCAGCAGTTAAGCAAGGTCAACAACACCACAGATGCAACATATATCAGAGTTGCGCAATGGTTGGTGGTTAGTATGGCTAGACATCAGTAGCGCGACAAGAGATGATGTAAAGGCAGGGTGTTGCTACAGGGTGTGCAATAGCACTAGAACACATTCCTCGCTAAGAGGGAGTGTTAGTTTTTGTAGAATTGGATGTTTTCTAGCCACAAAATTTGGTGGAGAGTCTAGAATACATGAGATATCCAAAACCCAGAAATTGTTTTTAGAAATTCCACCTAGAAATGACTTAATTAGACTATTAACCGGTTTTTAAATATTTCCTAAGTCCAAACTTAGGGAATATGGTTAATTAATCAGTATTATTTAAGTCAAGGCATGAATCATCTAGAAATTCATATAGATTGATCCGGAGATGATCCTAGCCATTGATTAAGTTTTAATCTTGGTCGTTGGTGCTCTAACATAGGATTATAAGAGGAGATCGATGTGGTGATGAAGATGACACTTAAGCAGTTCGATTATAAGAGGAGAGAGAGCCACTGAGACCGAAGTAGTGAGAGAGGGTTAGAGGCAGTGAAGTCAGAGGAAGGTTTCCAGATCTGGTGAGTACATTTGTAGAGAGGTAGAAGAGCCACAGAGAGGCTAACGTTGGGGCAACGCAGTAGCCTCTAGAGGCAAAGTCAATTTATTGAGAGAGATTGATATTTTTCATTTCCAGAGGTCGAGAAGGAGTCCCAAAGTGCCGAAGAAGCGTCCTTCCAGTAAGCAGAAGGCAAAACTCTTCATCAGAGTCCAGTCCTAGGCTAGATGTCTAGCTAGCTACGCAGAGCAGTGCAGAGGCTAACGTAGAGGCTCAAAGGGCCGAAATTTTGAAGGTAAGTTGTGCCGGGTGATAGCTTGTCGAGTGGGGAAATTCCTCTCCAGAATTTTGCCAGTATTTCTCTGTAGGATTGTCAGAATTCGACATCCATTTGTACTCGGATTATTTCACCGCTGGTTAATAACAAAACCCTCAGCTATGTCATTGGTTTTTTGAAGTTGGGTTTTTCTGGGGACTTCTGTTCAAAAATAATTTTGTTAATTTTACGTGTGTGTGCTAGTATTTCTTCGAGCATTTATTCTTCCGTAGTTTTATTTGTTTTGGTTTCGGTGTGATTTATTCAATATTTGCTGAAACAAACAGTAAATAAGATGTTAAATTAAATTAACAATTAGGAGAATAATTTCTAGTTGCTGCAATAGGATTCTAATTTTTGGAATTTTCACATGGTAACAAGGCGCAGTTGATCAGCCGGAGAGCTCAGAGGCAAAGAGAGAAGATATTTCGATGTTCTTTGTGGGCAGCAAGGCCGAAATTGCCAAGGGTAGCGCAGTCATTCTTCTAGGAGGTCAAGTTGATTGAGGAGGTTTGATTTTTTCGAGTGTAAGGCAAAAAAATTCGATTTTTCCAGATCGAGTGTTTCTAGAGGCATTGGGAGTAGCTCAGATTTTTTGTTGAGCAAATCTCTAGCTGGATGCAATGGTTTTTGCAGCAGTTTTCTAGAACAGATCTAGTGTCGGTGGAAGGAAGAAGAGCACACACAGAAGGAAAATTTTCCTCAGGGAATTTCTAGTCTCAAGAAGTTCGATTTTTTCCTTGCAGATCAGCAGTGATTATGAGCAAATGTTCTCACTCCAGAAGGGAGTGCGAATAACTGAGCAGCAATTCAATAGAAAGAAAGAGGGGATTTTCGACATTTTTTTAGATGGCCACCACCGGGCTACGTGATCATGATAGGTTGGATGCGGCTTCCAACTATGTCATCTAGAAGGCCAGTATGTCCTTCCTTCTAGATGAGTTTGGCCTGAAATGTATATAGATGCAGTGGTAGCAGTTCCCCAGGATGTAGATCAACTGAAGGAGTACAAAAAGGAGATGGCATGGGAGAAACGATTGATCCTAGAGTTCGGGATCATGTTGTTTCATGTATAGCTAACAAAGATACTGCCAAGCAGGGGTGGGATGCTCTCGCCACGTTGTATCAAGGTACTTCTGAGAAGCGAAAGATGTACCTCGAGGAGAGGCTGACGCTCATCCGGATGTAGAAGGGGGAAGGCATAGACCCCTTCCTCACCAGGATTCAGGAGGTCCAAGACAAGTTGTCAGTTGTTGGGGTAGCGCCTCAACCCATAAAGTTTGTGAGATTGTCACTCAACAATGTCTCCGAGGAATGGAAAGTCTTTGTTTCAAGCATATTGGGCAGATATAGGCTACCATATTGGGATAGGATGTGGGCTGATTTGTAGCAGGAGGAGTTAAGACGAGCTCTAATGAATAGCTCCGTCATTGGCAACATAAGCGGATTGAAGCAGGTGAAGCAGGACGAGAATGTGGTCGTCACATCAAAGGGTCCCAGTCAAGGACGGGGAGTAGAAAAAGAAGAAGGACCTGTCTAAGGTCAAGTGCTTCAGGTGTGGTGAGCTCGGTCACTACAGTACTTAGTGTCCTCTCAAGAAGAAGGACAAAGAGGAGAAACAAGACCAACAAGTAGCTTCAACAGAGATCGGTAGGCTATTCCTAAGTTGCAGGAAACGTGGGTAGAGGAGGAATTTCCGTACGGAAACGAAATTGAAACGCAGAAACGTGTACGGTATGGCCTAAAAACGTGTTTCCGACCATATTGGCACGTTTCTCGAGGAGGAAACGTGGCCAGTACAGCCAGAAACGCGTTTTTGGGCCGTAAGGCGGCATCTCCACATGCAGGTTGACTTTTTAAAGTTTTTATCATTATTATTTTGTTTTCTAATTTTTAATTGGGTTATTAAAATGCCTTCTAGTTGCTTCTAGATGCCTCTCTCAAGTTATAAAAGTGACCTTTGTCTCATTCTCTCATCACACAATTCAACAAGTCATTTCTCTTGGAGACTGGCAATTTTAGCAAAGGAGAAGAGAGGAAGAGAGTAGTGGTTTCAGCTAGGGTGTTTTCAATAGTGAGCAAAGTAGATTTCAGCAGCAAGAGCAAGAGATTTCAACAGCAAGAGAAAGAGATTTCAACAGCAGATTTGGAGTGCAGAGTTTCTAGCTACGACATTCTTGGATTTTTGGCTCAGCTACAACCATATTTCTCGTCTTTTCTGGCATTTTGGGATAGCTTCAGTTACAGAAAATTAATTTGGGTAAGCAACATTCATTTTCTTAGTTTTTTCCTACTAATTATTCAATTTTTCTAGGGTTTATGCTGCCAAAAATATGAAAAAACATTTTTTATTTACATATTTGTTTTTTTAATTTATTTTTGCAGCAATGGCTTCCAACCAAAGTGTAGCTGCAAGTTCAAGCCCTAGGGCCAACCCAAGGGCTGAATAATATTATCCTCTTTGGAGGCATGTAACAAAGCTTAAAAAATGTTCAAGTGGTGGCCCATGGGAATGGCGATGTAATCTTTGCAATAATTCGTATAAGGGCTCCTACCCAAGAGTGAAGGCACGTCTTTTGCATAGAGGAGGACAGGAGGTTATGGGTTGCACAAAAACAACAGATCCATTGGCAAGGAGGGCATATCAAAGAGAGCAAGATGAGGCGGATGTTATTAAGAGAAGGCATGATGAGCTTACTCAAGCTACTCCTCAAGCTCCATCTAACATTGAGCTAAGGATTGTAGTTGAAGCAAGAAAGAGGAGAACCAGTGCCACTCAACAACATGAAAAACCAACACCCAAAAATACCAGAGGGGCATCCCCTTCAGTTCAGGATAGCAGAATTGCTAAATTGGTGAATGTGCAAGCAAGAGAAGAAACTGATTCTAGAGTGGCTAGGTGCATTTATGCATGTGGTATCCCATTCAATGTTGTTCACTCTCCTTACTGGCAAGATATAATAAGGGCAATTAACAAAGCTCCTCAAGGGTACAAGGGGCCCAACTATGAGAAAGTCAGAACTTAGCGTCTCAAAAGTGAGGAGGAGCTTGTGGAGGATATTTTATCACCAATTCTTTCTTCCTGGAGTAGCTCTGGGGTTACCATAGTCTCAGATGGATGGACAGATACAAGGCGCAGACCATTGATAAATATCATTGCCACTTCCCCCAAAGGAGCAATGTTTATCAAGGTGGAAGACTACTCAGGAGAGGTAAAAGATGCACAGTTCATTGCTGATGTTATTATAAAAGCTATTGAACAAATAGGGCCTAACAAGGTGGTGTAAGTTATCACGGATAATGCACCAGTTTGCAAAGCTGCAAGTTTAATTATTGAGGGGAGGTATGACCACATCTTTTGGACACCATGCATTGTCCATAATCTGAATCTGATCTTAGAGGAGATTGACAACAAAGTTTCTTGGATAAAGGAACTCACGGGGGAATCAAGGGAGATTGTCAAATTCATCACCAACCACCACCCATCTCAGGCCATATTTTGAGAGTACTCCAAATTGGAGTTGTTAAAAGTTGCTAAGACAAGATATGCCTCAAACTTCCTGATGTTGCGTCGCCTTGTTGAGGTTAAGCATGCATTAGTTTCTATGGTGGTGAGTCAACTTTGGATTGAGTGGAGACAAGTAGATTCAGAGCGGGGATATATGGTGCGTAGATTGTGCCTTGATGAGGATTGGTGGAGCAAAATAGATTTCTTCTTAAAGTTCACAACCCCTGCATGTAATATTCCTAATTAGCTGTGGCTAATTGGAATATTTGATTTTGTTCAATTTTTGCCTTCTATAGTTATTTGTAAATAAAAAATGAGGAAAGGGGAACATAACTCACTTTAGAATAAAAAGTCACTTCCTAGGCAGCACAACGTTGTGACTTAAAGGGAGCCAAGGGGGCCGCAGATATGGAGCCCACGCAGGCACATGGAGGAACTGCGCAAGAGGAAAAGAACACGTGGCAAGAGGGAAATCACGCAGGAGGAGGTGACCCTAGGAATTGTGAGAGGCAAAAGCTATAAAATAGATAGGAGCCCCCTCATTTTGGATCATTCAGTTATGTGCATTTGGAGCTAGTCGTTTCGACCTCTGAGCATGCTCGCTGTTTAGCTAGTCTGCAACACAGTTTAGTGCATCGAGTGTCTCCATTCGAAGATCTCACCCTTAGCCCTGGGGGACTTCAAGTGCATGCTCGGGCAAGGTATTTCCTTTGGTGTTTCAAAAGCAGTTTTGTCAGCATTCCAGCAGCAGTTTTAGCAGCGTTTTGGAGGATTACGCAGCACTGGGAGAGGGACGCAGTTCTTTTTGGTTGCAGTGCTGGATTGGGGTTTGGCAGGTGGATTTATGCTGGAGATTGAGCAGGGGTCCAGCTCTTGTCTCATTGGAGGATTTTTGGCAGTGTTTCAGGCAGAGTTTAGAGGGTTTTTTTTCAGTGGTAGCGCAGGGCATTGAGGAACTACACAGAACCCCAAGGGGGTGTTTTTTGGGGGTCGACCATTCCAGGAAAGCTTTTTTGGGTTTTCTGGGATTCTTGAGTAGATCCCGAATCCAGAGTTTCAACTTTTTCCGAGGAGGGGAGCAACCCCAAATCATCATTTGTTCCCTAGCAGCAGCAGCAACATCCACGCAGAGAGGCCATTCTTGTCATTCTGAGGGTATTTCTTCACTTGCCTTGTAGTGATCACCACACCCTATAGGCACCCCAAGGCCTATCGGGATGAGATTGAGCAGGCTATCCAGGAGTTGCTGGCTCTCGGGCACATTCAACTGAGCACGAGTCCTTTTGCTTCTTCTGTGGTGTTGGTGAAGAAGAAGGACGGTACATTAAGGATGTGCATTGACTACAGGGCCTTGAACAAGAAGACCCTGAAGAATAGGTACCCCATACCCAGGATTGATGAGTTGATGGACGAGTTGAGGGGAGCACGATTCTTCTCAAAGATTGATTTGACATCTGGGTACCATCAGATTCACGTGAGGGAGTAGGACGTTCCCAAGACCGCCTTCAGGGGTCACTATGGGCACTTTGAGTTCTTGGTGATGCCTTTTGGGCTAACCAATGCCCCTGCTACATTTCAGTCCTGCATGAATCACATCTTCCGTAGTCACCTGAGGATGTTTGTGTTGGTGTTCTTTGATGACATTCTCATTTACAGTGGGACTTGGGAGGAGCATCTCTAGCACATTGAGACGATATTGCATATCTTACAGGAGCAACAGTTCTATGCCAAACTCTCCAAGTGTGAGTTTGGGTTGACGAAGATGTTATATCTGGGACACATCATAGGAGTGGACGGAGTGAGAGTCCACGGGGAGAAGATCAGGGCCATTAGAGAATGGCCGGAGTTGAGAAATGTGAAGGAACTTCGAGGATTCATTGGCATTTGTACTTACTACCGGAAGTTCGTCAAAGGTTTCTCACAGCTTGCTGCACCCCTGACAGATTTGACGAGGAAGGAGGCATTTAGTTGCTCAGATACAGCGCAACGAGCCTTTGATAGGCTCAAGGAGGTTATGAGCAGCTGCCCAGTGCTTGCATTGCCAGATTTTTTGTAGCCCTTTGTTTTGGAGTGTGATGCGTCGGGAGAGGGGATCGGTGCAATATTGATGCAGGGAGGTCACCCTATAGCCTTTGAGCGCCGGAAGCTCCTTCCGCACAAGAGGGTTGTATTCTATATACGACAAGGAGATGCTAGCCATCATGCATGCATTGGCTAAGTACAGGTAGTATTTGGTGGGTAACAGGTTCAGGGTGAGGACTGATCACAACAGCCTCAAGTCCTTTTTGGCACAGAAGCAGCTATAGGAGAGGCAGCAGAAGTGGCTCAGCAAGATCCAAGCATACGACTTTGACATTGAGTATGTCAAGGGTAAGAACAATGTGGTAGTAGATGCGCTTTCACGTAGACCAGCCACGTTGTCTCTTATGAGCTTGGATACCGATTGGAGGGCTCGACTCTTAGTAGAGTACTCCAAGGACAGGTTTGCATGTGAGGTTCTGGATGGGCAGGTGGCAGATGACAGGTACAGTGTGGTCGATGAGATCATCTATTACAGGGACCAGATCTTCTTGACTGAGGGGTCTCAGCTCAAGAAGAAGATACTGCAGACATCACTTGATTCACCATTGGCAGGACATCAGGGGTTTACCAAAACCTACAGGGCCATTAGGGAGAGGTTCTCATGGAAGGGCCTCAAGGAGGATGTACTCCAGCACATCCGGGAGTGCGATGTTTGCTAGAGGAACAAAGGAGAGATGAGCCATCCCGCGGGTTTATTACAGCCTCTTCCTATTCCGGAGGGGAAATGGGGGAGCATTTCGATGGACTTCATCTCATGGTTGCCCATGGTACAGGGCAAGGATTGTATCTTTGTCGTCGTTGATCGACTGACGGAATACACACATTTTTTTGCCATATCCGCACACTATACAACAACACAGGAGGCAGAGCTGTTCTTCAGGGAGATCTTCAGGCTGCATGGTCTTCCTAAGACCATTGTCAGTGATAGGGATAGCCGTTTCATGGGTGGGTTTTGGCAAGAGCTTTTCCGATTGGTGGGGACGGAGTTGACACCGAGTACCAGCTATCACCACAGACGGATGGGTAAACGGAGATAGTTAACAAGTGGGTGGAGGCCTACTTGCGTAACTATGTCAGTAGGCAACAACGAGCATGGCTGAAATCGCTGCATTTGGGAGAGTACTGCTACAATACTTCACATCACATGTCCATTGGTATGTCACCATTCTATGCCTTGTATGGGTATCATCCTTTATCTTTTGTCGACGTAATGTTTGGTGATAGCAGGGTTCCTAGAGCCAAGATTTGGATCCAAGAGAGTCAGGATATCCTCCGAGCTCTCAAGGATAACATGGCTACAGCGCAGAACCAACAAAAGTTGTATGCCGACAGGGGTTGGGTGGAAAGGCAGTTCGAGGTAGGGGACATGGTCTAACTACGATTACAACCATACCGACAGTCATCATTGAAGCAGAAGGGGGCTGAGAAGCTCAAGCCCCGCTTTTATGGGCCATACAGAGTAATACACAGGATTGGACAGGTTGCATATGAGTTGGAGTTGCCCCAAGGCAGCAAGATTCATAACATTTTTCATGTATCCTGCCTGAAGAAGGCATTGGGGCAGCAGGTGACCGTGACAGATGAGCCACCACCCATGGATGATGAGGGACATTTGGTGTTGCAGCCGGAGGCTATTATTGACAGTAGGGAGAGGCAGCGGCGGAGCAAGACGGTCCGGGAATTCTTGGTGAGGTGGAAGAATTTGCCGGATGAGGATGCCACTTGGGAAGGTGAGAAGATCTTACAGCATCCATCACTTCAGTTGCTTGAGGACAAGCAACATTTTGCCGGGGGAGACTGTAATATTCCTAATTAGCTGTAGCTAATTGGAATATTCGACTTTGTTCAATTTTTGCCTTCTATAGTTATTTGTAAATAAAAAGTGAGGAAAGGGGAACATAACTCACTTTAGAATAAAAATTCACTTCCTAAGTAGCACAACATTTGACTTAAAGGGAGCCAAGGGGGCAAAAAGGCGGACACAGAAATGGAGCCCATGCAGACACATGGAGGAACTGAACAGGAGGAAAAGAACACGTGGCAAGAGGGGATCACGCAGGAGGAGGTGAGCCTAGGGATTGTGAGAGGCAGAGGCTATAAAATAGATAGGAGCCCCTTCATTTTGGATCATTCAGGTATGTGCATTTGGAGCTAGTCGTTTTGACTTTTGAGCACGCTGGTTGTTTAGCTAGTCTGCAGCATTGTTTCGTGCATCAAGTGTCTCCATTTGGAGATCTTACCCTTAGCCCCGGGGGACTTCGAGTGCCTTCTCGGGAAAGGTATTTCCTTTGGTGTTTCAGCAGTAGTTTCATCAGCATTCCAGCAGCAGTTTTAGCAGCGTTTTGAAGGACTGTGCAACACTGGGAGAGGGACACAGTTCTTTTTGGTTGCAGTGCTGGATTGGGGTTTGGCAGGTGGATTTATGCTAGAGATTGAGCAGGGGTCCAGCTCTTGTCTCATTGGAGGATTTTTGGCAGGGTTTCAGGAAGTGTTTCAGGCAGAATTTAAAGGGGTTTTTTCAGTGGCAGCACAGGGCATTGAGGAACTGCGCAGAACCCCAAGGGGGTGTTTTTCGGGGGTTAGCCATTCCAAGAAAGCTTTCTGGGTTTTTTTGGGTTTCTTGAGTAGAGCTCGAATCCAGAGTTTCAGCTTTTTCCGAGGAGGGGAGCAACCCCAAATCACCATTTGTTCTCTAGCAGCAGTGGTAGCATAACAGCAACATCGACGCAAAGAGGCCATTCTTGTCATTCTGAGGGTATTTCTTCACCTCCCTTGTGCAAGTCGAGGTGCCATTTGTTCGATCACCTCTTGTACTCATTTTATTGCTCAGTATAATAAAATGGCTTAGCATTTTTCTCGCTGCATTTCTTATGTATCTATTTATATATTCCTATTACATTACGATGTTCCACTGTTATTTTATCACTTCTGGGTTACTATATCATTTGCACATATTTGGTTGGAGTTTTTGCTGGGGTTTGAGGAATATTATGGGTTAGGAATATTACGCTGCATTTGAGCTTCTTCAGAGTGCTGACATTGACCAACCTTTCTTAGGCGAGGTATATGATGGCATGGATTCCATGGTTGAGAAAACTATGGAAATCATTTCACAAGAGTCTCGAAAAATTTTGTTTGTTGATGATCATTTTGCTGGTTTAGTCAAGAAAATCATTGTTGATAGGTGGAACAATTTCAACACTCCGTTGCACACTTTCGCACATGCTTTGAACCCCAAATTTTATGATGAGGAGCTTATTGCTCAAAGCAATGGGAAGAGGAAGGCACCCCATAAGGATAGAGAGGTGGCTAATGGGGTGAAAAAAGCCCTTATGAGAATGTTTCCTTCTCATCTACACAGGGAGGTAAAAGAAAAAAGAATTTGCCAATTTTACTGCAGGAATAGATGATTATGCAGATATATCAGCGTTGGAGGAGAGAAGCACCATGAATCCAGTTAGGTGGTCGATTTGTCATGGAGCAAATGGTGTACATTTGCAAAATCTTGCCATTCATATTCTTTCACAAGTGGCAAGCTCTTCATTAGTAGAAATGAATTGGAGCACTTATGGTTTTATTCATTTTGTGAAGTGCTATAGGTTGGGCTCACAGAAGGCAGAGAATCTTGTTTATGTGCACTCCTGTAACAGCCCAAAATAAACATGTAATTAATTAGATTAATCAAGTAATTTATAATCAACATGCAATTATCCACTAATTAACATCAAAGTTCAAAACTATGAGTAGAGACACTTACCTGTGATTTCAGTTGAAGTCTACTAACTGCAACAAAGTTTTGGAGATGACTCTCCACCCAACCGTAGGCTCAGTTGCACAAAATCTTGCTACAACTGGCCACCCCCGAGCCCTCAATCAACGTACTACTGCCAAGGAATCCTTTGTCTTACACATTATTCTCCCAAGAGAATGGATGGTGGAATGATGGAATGATGGAATGCCTCTCATCTTCCTCACCATCTATTAAATAGAGCAAACATTGGAAAGGGAACCACATGCACACACTCCATGTGTCAACATGCAACTTTATTGCTTTCTTGTTTTATTATTTTGTTTTTACTTTTTGATAGCTTTACTGATTTTTACTACTTTCTTGTTTTATTTCTATTTATATTTATTTAGAGCTTTAGTATTGTTATTTATTATTTTATTATTACTTATTATTTATTACTATTACTATTTTTTATTTATTGTTTATTATTTATTTCTTGTATTTTAATTTATATATATTATTATATTTATATTTTTATTATTATTATTATATTTATTATTTATTATTAAGGGACATTATAACTCCAACCTTCCCCTTGCATCTCGTAGGGGTACAGAATACAACATTGGTCCTTCTAAAGAATGGGATGTGGATGCAGAAAATCTTGATTTGGATCTCTCTCTTGCTGCCCTGAATATTGAGGTCGAGCCTGGAAGTGGAATTGGCCCATCATCTTCTTCAGCACCACCATCCACTGTTGAGCATTGTTATGCTTCTATTTTTGATGAGGATTGTGATGATGAGGATTAGCCTTATAGTCTCTATTATACTTGCAGCCTCATATATTAATATAAATAAAGGCTGATTTTGAGATTTGGATATATAATAAAGGTTACTTTTGGATATTCCGATATTTTTATTTTTATTATGTGATCATTCATGAGTAAATGTGATGTAAATTTAATCATAATGTTTAAATGTAATAAATTTCAATGTATGATGTATGCTTTATGATTACACACATATATATATTTGCGTTTCCCCGTTTCTAAAATTTGGGGAGGTCGCCTTTTGTACCCATGTCCGTTTCGGAAACTCGTACCCGTTTCCCCGTTTCGTGCAACCTTGGGCTATTCTCCACGCTGAAGGAAGATTTCACTATGTTTGCTAATATACCCCCGGGAGTGAGGTGGGGTGAATTGGTGTTGTAGCCCCAAAGAGCTACAGATGGGTAGGATCCTTGAGGAGTCCACCTCATGGATATATATCTTTCTACGAGGGCCCACAATATTCAGTAGTAGGATGGATCAGTGACAGTTGATGCATTCAGATGCTAGAGTGATAGTTGCAGAAACTTGTCGCAGTCAAATGCTGGGGAGTGTAATGTAGAGTTGGTAGCAGTGCAGAGTCAGTGGTAATGCAAATTATTCAGTGATAGTGTAGATGCTAGTAGTTACAGACTCGGGGGGCAGGTGCATCATACTGATCACAGTTGATTTAGTATTTTGGATGCTTTTCAGTTGAAGATTTTGCAATTGCAACAATAACAGATGAGAGGGAGTTGTAGTGCAAATGCAATGTTTCCAATAGTTCAGCAGGGTTAGCAACAACACAGATGCAACATATATTAGAGTTGCGCAGTGGTTGGTGGGCAATATTGTTAGACATTAGCAGCATGACAAGAGATGATGCAGAGACATGGCATTGCTATAGGGTGTGCAATAGCACTAAAACACATTCCTCGCTAAGAGGGAGTGTTTGTTTTTGTAGTATTAGATATGTTCTAGCCACGATATTTGGTGGAGAGGCTAGATGAGATATCCAAAAGCCAGAAATCATTTCTGGAAATTCCGCCTAGAAATGACTTAATTAGATTGTTATCTAATATTTAAATATTTCCTACGTCTAAACTTGGGGAATATGGTTAATTAATCAGTATTAATTAAGTCAAGGTGTGAATCATTTGGAAACTCACACAGATCAATCTAGAGATGATCCTAGCCATTGATTAAGTTTTAATCTTGGTCATTGGTGCTCCGATAGGGGATTATAAGAGGAGATCAATGTGGTGATGGAGATGACACTTGAGCAGATCGATTTCCTAAGTTGCAACAATCAGTTGCCGGAGAGATAGCTAGTGAGATCGAAGCAGTGAGAGGGGCAGAGATAGTGAAGTCGGAGGAAGGTTTCTAGATTTGGTGAGTGCATTTGTAGAGAGGCAGAAGAGCCACATAGAAGATGACACTTGCGCAGTGCAGTAGCCTGTAGAGGCAAAGTCGATTTGCTAAGAGAGATTGATGTTTTCAGTTACAGAGGTCGGGAAGGAGTCCTAGAGTGTTGGAGAAGCATCCTTCTAGTCAACAGAAGGCAGAATGACTTCATTATAGTCCATTCCAAGGTTATACATCCAACCAACTACGTAGATGCTGATGTAGAGGTTCAGAGGGCCGAAATTCTGAATGCAAGATGTGTTGAGCGATAGTCTATGGGGTGAGGAAAATTCCTCTCCAGATTTTTGCTAGTATTTCTCTGTAGGATTGCTAGGATTCGACATCTAGTTGTACTCAGATTATTTCACTACTGTTTAATAATAAAACCCTTAGATGCTGCACCGATTTTCCCAAGTTGGGCTTTTCCGGGGACTTTTGTCCAAAAATAATTGTGTTAATTTTATGTGTGTGTTAGCATTTATTCCATTGTTTATTCTTCCGCAGTTTTATTTTTGTAGGTTGTAGTGTGATTTATTCAATATTTAATGTAACAAACAGTAAATAAGGTTTTAAAGTAAATTAGCAATTAGGAGAATAATTTCTAGTTGTATCAATAGGATTCTCGTTTTTGGATTTTTCACATGGTATCAGAGCACAGTGGATTAGTGGGAGAGCTCAGAGGCGAAGAGAGAAGGAATTTCACTGTTCATTGTGGGAAGCAGGTAGAAATTCCCAAGGGCAGCGCAGACATTTTGCCAGAAGTTTGAGATGCTTGAGGAGGTTCAATTTTTCTGAGTGGGGCAGAAAAATTCGATCTTTCCAGATCGAGTGATTCTAGAGGCAGAGGGAGGAGCTTCTAACTTTTCGTTGAGAAGATATCTCGCTGGATGCAGTGTTTTTTGCAGCAGTTTGCTAGAATAGAGCCAACGTTGGGTGGAAGGAAGAACAACACACACAGAGGGAAAATTTTCCTTAGGGAACTTCTAGTCTCAAGAAGTTTGATTTTTTCCTTGCAAATCTGCAGTTGTTGTGAGCAGATCTTCTCACTCCAGAAGGAAGTGCGAATACCTGAGTAGCAACTAAAAAAAAGGAAAGAGGAGATTTTTGACATTTGTTGAAATGGCCACTATCGGGCATCGTGATCAAGACAGGTTGGATGGGGCTTCCAACTATGCCATCTGGAAGGCAAGGATGTCCTCCCTTCTAGATGAGTTTGGCCAGAAAATTTATATAGATGCAATGGTAGCAATTCCCCAGGATGCATATCAACACAAGGAGTACAAAAAGGGGATGGCACAAGCGAAACAATTGATCTTAGATGGACTCCGGGATTGTTGTTTCACATATAGCTTGCAAAGATATTGTGAAGCAGATGTGGGATGTTCTTGCCATGTTGTATCAAGGTACTTCCGAGTAGCAAAAGATGTACCTTGAGGAGAACCTGAGAATCATCTTGATGCAGAAGGGGGAAGGCATATACCCCTTCCTCACCAGGATTCAGGAGTTCCGAGACCAGTTGTTAGCTGTTGGGGAAGCGCCTAAACCCACAGAGCTTGTAAGATTAGCCCTCAATAGTGTCTCTCAAGAATGGAAAGTCTTTGTCCAAAGCATATTGGGTAGAGACAGGATACCAGATTGGGACAGGATATGGGTTGATTTGCAGGAGGAGGAGTTGAGACGAGCTCTATTGAAGAGCTCCATCAGTGGCAGCAACAATGGATCGAAGAAGGTGAAGGAGGAGGAGAAGGTGGCCCTCGTATCAAAGCGTCCCAGTTAGGGACAGGGGGAGCAGAGAAAGAAGAAGGAGCTGTCTAAGGTCAAGTGCTTCAGGTGTGGTGAGCTCGGTCAGTACAATACCCAGTGTCCTCTCAGGAAGAAGGACAAAGAGGAGAAGTAGGACCAGCAGGTAGCTTCAACCTGGAAGAATTCACTATGTTTTCTGATATATCCCCAAGAGTGAGGTGGGGTGACTTGGTGTTGTAGCCCCAAAGAGGTACAAATGGGCAGGATCCTTGAAGAGTCCACCTCATGGATCAGTACCTTGCTACGGGGGCCCACAATATTCAGTAGCGGGAGGATGAGTGACAGTTGATGCAGTCAGATGCCAGAGTGACAGTTGATGCAGTCATATGACAGAGTGACAGTTGATGCAGTCATATGCCAGAGTGACAGTTGCAGAGGTTAGTAGCAATCAGATGTTGTGGAGTGCAGTGCAAAGTTGGCAGCAGTGCAGAGTCAACATCAACACAGATTCTTCAGTGATATTGCAGATTCTAGTAGCAGTTAGAGACTCGGGTGACAAATGCATCATACTGATCACAGTTGATTTAGCATTTTGGATGCTTTTTAGTTGAAGATGTTGCAGTTGCAACAACAACAGATGAGAGGAAGTTGCAGTGCAGATGTAGTGTTGGCAGCAGTTCAGCAGGGTCAGCAACAACATAAATGCAACATATATCAGAGTCGCGCAGTGGTTGGTGGGCAGTATGGTTAGACATCAGGAGCGTGACAAGAGATGATGCAGAGACAAGGCGCTGCGACAGGGGGTGCAATAGCACTAGAACACATTCCTCGCTAAGAGGGAGTGTTAGTTTTTGTAGTATCGGATGTGTTCTAGCCACGAAATTTGGTGGAGAGGCTAGAATACATGAGGTTTCCAAAAGCCAGAAACCATTTCTGGAAATTCCACATAGAAATGACTTAATTAGATTGTTATCTAGTATTTAAATATTTCCTACTTCTAAACTTAGGGAATATGGTAAATTAATTATTATTAATTAAGCCAAGGCGTGAAACATCTAGAAACTCACATGGATCGATCCAAATATGATCCTACCATTGATTAAGTTTTAATCTTGGTCGTTGGTGCTCCAACTGAGGATTATAAGAGGAGATTGATGTGGTGATGAGATGACACTTGAGCAATTCGATTTCATAAGTAGATTGATTTCCTGAGTAGCAACAATCAATTGCCAGAGAGAGATCTAGTGAGACTAAATCAGTGACAGAGGGGCAGAGACAGTGAAGCCAGAGCAAGGTTTCTAGATCTAGTGAGTGCATTTGTAGAGAGGCAGAAAAGCCATAGAGGGGCTGACGTTGGGACAGCGCAGTAGCCTCTAGAGGCAAGGTCAATTTGCTAAGAGAGGTTGATGTTTTTAGTTCCAAAGGCTAGGAAGGAGTCCCAGAGTGTTGAAGAAGCATCCTTCCAGTGAAGAAAAGGCAGAACGACTTCATCAAAGACCAGTTTGAGGTTAGATGTCCAACTAGCTACGCAGAGCAGTGTAGAGGCAGACGTAGAGGCTTAGAGGACCGAAATTATGAAGGCAAGTTGTGCTGGGTGATAATCTGTGGGATGAGGAAAATTCCTCTCTAGATTTTTGCCACTATTTCTCTGTAGGATTGCCATGATTTGACATCCAGTTGAACTCAAATTATTTCACTGCTGCTTAAAAATAAAACCCTTAGCTGCTACACCGGTTTTCCCAAGTTGGGTTTTTCCTGGGACTTTTGTCCAAAAATAATTGTGTTAATTTTATGTGTGTGTGCTAACATTTCTTCCAATGTTTATTCTTCCGCAGTTTTATTTGTGTAGATTGCGGTGTGATTTATTTAGTATTTGTTGTAGCAAACAATAAATAAGTTGTAAAATTAAATTAACAATTAGGTGAATAATTTCTAGTTGCTACAATAGGATTCTAGTTTGGAATTTTGACAAGAGGGACCACATGGCTGGATGAGGTGGCGGGGAAAATAGAATATCGAGCTATCTGGGGGTTGTTGGCTGCGACTAAGCACCATCTAGGAGAAAGATTCCCCCGATATACACTACCTATAGGTGGTGGGTAATATATCTAGCTCCAACTAGGACATGAGCTCTCGGAAAATTGTGTGAAGCCACTCGGACGGGAGGTCATGAGAACACCAACAATTGTGAAAATTCCAAAACTTGAATCCTATTGCAGTAATTGGAATTTATTTTTCTAATTGTTAATTATTTTAACAAATTATCTATTATGACCAATGTTGTTAAAAGCGTGAGCGGGATTTAATCGGCGCGGGGAATGAAGCGGAAAAAAGCGGAAAAATCGGAAAAAAGCGGGGAAAAAGCGTTTGGAACAAAAATATTCATTTTTTTTCATTGTTTTTCAATTTTTTCAATATCTAAACCATCTAGAACATAAAATAAATACATTGACACATAAATATGATAAAAAAACATATATATAAATTTTTAATATCATTTTTAGCGCTAAAATCACACATAACATTGAATCATGTCCTGAATAGTAAGTCCTGACTCCTGAGTCCCAACTCAGCCTCAAAATATCAACAAAAAATATGATAATGTATTAGTATCTCATCATGTCATAATGTCATATACAATAAAATGAAAGTCTAGACTCTAATCCTATTGATTTCCTCTGCCCCTTTTGCGAGAAAATGCAATAGCTTTCCCTTTCCCTCTCGATGTAGATGCTGGTGTCTGTGCTGGTGGAGAGGGCAGTGGAGTCTGATGTGCTCTACTAGCTGAAGAACTAGAAATAGGAGGTACAGGAGGTAGACCACGTCCTCTACTGGCGGCAGTAGCCCGAGCAGGCGGTGTCACCTCCTCCTCCTGTTCCTCCTCCTCCTCCTCCTCCTCCCCCTGC